>KK117541.1:224765-240229 GCA_000611955.2 Stegodyphus mimosarum
GAGGCATTAAATATGTCAAAAATAAATTTAAATTAATTTTTTCCTACTGATAATACTAAATCAAATTGGACCAAAGAGGTCTTTGGCTGGGATGGCAAACTATCTTTAGGATAGATTTACTTCTCTGAAAGGGCGACCCTGCTGATCAGACGACTTTGTCAAATGAACAACTTGCATACCCACACGCAACGGTTTTGTAGCTATAAGTATGGGACATAATTAGGGGGGAAAACAAGTAATATTATAATAAGCAATGCAAAACGTATACCATAAAACTGGTACATCAACAGCAAATATGAAACAAATTTTCCTTCTGGAAAAAAGGCGTTGAGAAAGCACCTTCCATAATTTAATGCAAAAAGCAACATGAGGTATTTGTCACTACACCACCAGACACAAATTGGATTCGTTATTTAGATTATGAAAAAACTCCTGTGGATTATCTGTGTAAGGGATCCATGGTTAGGAGAGAATTATCTAAATCATCCATAAAAGCATCCCATGAGGAATGCCTCCATTGGTGACTTTCTAAGGAAAACTGGACCATATCTATGCTACAATAGAGCAACCATAAAATAGTCCTACGCAGCCAACCCTTTAGCCGAGATGTGTGAACTTGGTTCAAATAACAATGTTTACCGGTTTGACCATTCGACAGCTGGTGTGTCTCCCGTTAGACAAAAAATCGTTGTAAATAGAAATTCCGTACAGTTTCGCATACTTCCGCAATATAACATTAATTAGCTGAGCTACCATGAGCTCTGACTGCTGTTCCTGAACTGAAGAAAAATAACTGCAGCACGTTTTAAGTGCATTTCACAATTCCAAAGTCCTTTAAATTCTTTAATCAATCTTTTGTTTCTTAGTTTGCACTGTAAATGAGATTGTATTCTAGAAATCTTTCATTAATTTTGAAATTTATTCTATATCCAGGCACTGGTAAAAATTATAAAGTACCTGCTTATCATTGTTTTAAGTTTGCTCAAATAGTATAATTTTTAATCTGTTGAATAGATCGATGCAAGCTACAATTCCTTATTATTACTTAATACTTTGGCCTTATAAGAAGAAGCTGAATATCTTCGAGTATATGTTACATCGTGGTATAATTAACGGTACCGGGAAAAACGTTTCTTTCAAGATTCTTTGATGCATACTGGTATTTTCAATTTCATTCAAACTATTTCTAAAGAACCAATACTGCAGCTTAAAATACATCTCTGTACCGCCATATATGACGAGTGCTGCAATGGCGTTAAACTTTAGTCAGAAAGATACTGTATTTCGCATCGTCAAACAATATCGTTTTAGACTTCCTGGAAAGGAAATCTGTTAGAGATAGAGCTTCCAGATTTGTTAATATAGTAAAACAGACGCTAGATATTTGTTTCTGCAATAAAATAATAAGTTCTTAAGATCCCCGCAAAGGTAACAGATCGCGTTTCATTTCCCAAGAAATATTTCTATTGTGATTATTCAGGCTAGTTCTTGCTATCCACTTATTTTTTTAAACAGGTTCAAAGCAAAGTATTTACATCATCTACAGTTGCTGTACACTTTCTTCAGTTCCAAGGAAGATGCAGACAGCACTTTGTCTTTAAATAAAATTATTAATTATTTATATGCATAGCGCATAATATATTCGAAAAGCGCCTTATATTTACAATTGCGCAGAGCCCGACCACAGTTACTCAATTTGGTTTTTACCGTAAAAATTAATTTTAGTCTGATAAGATTATAATCTCAACGAAGAAAACTGTTTTCTTTGTGGAATCCGTAAAGCCAAAAATATTACGGATTGAGGTCTAGTATCGAAGAAAACTCACGGCTAATAGTTTCCTTATCATTAAAGTATGCTCAGCGTCTTATCCAATATGCTGTCGAACGTTATCATGAATGAAAAAGCAGCTGCAGGTTTTCCCATGGCGATGATGTAAGTTACGCAGTTTTTATGGCCTTGAGCCTAAAATTTGAAGTGCACTGTTTTCTTTCTGTTCCTTTCTTACACGATTTAGATCAGTTTAGTGCTAGAATTTGAAACAAGGCATTCCACTGCATTAAAAAGTGATAACTGCTTCATAAAAATTAGTGTACTTTTCTTAATAATTTTTCGGCTGAAATCCTTGAAAGAATATCTATAATTATTGAAGACCAAGAATCAAAATTAGTTCTGAAATATATTTAGGTACTTTCAGCATTTAAGTGTGTTATTCGTGAATTTCTGGTATGTCTGTTATTTATTTTAAACCGCATGTTTTAAAGCAGTGTTTCTTAAACTGCGTTCCGCGAAACCTCGGGGTTCCGTGAAAATCACTTAAAGGTTCCACGAAACGAAACGCCTCCACGAAATTAAAAAATAGAATCTCAACCAAAAAACATTTAGAAGAAGTAAAGATTACCCGAAGCAAAGGTGGCTCCGTCAAATCGAGGAGAGACATTTTTTATGTCCCTGAAGCTTATTTTACAGGGGCAATCCTCCTGCGCATGTGTGATATAACATGAAATCAACAAACCAACATGCCGGCTAAGAAGTTCTTACGGCAGCCATGCTGGCAATCTTTGACTGTGTTGTCTGAAGCTCGGAAGTATTTATTAACAATTCATCAGATTTCATGCTTATATTTTTGGCATTTTTAATAATTACTTTCTGGATAATATTTGCTATCACGTATTGATTTTTATGTTAATTTTTTTGTGATCAGTTAATTGCAATGTATTTCTCATTTAATTAATTTCAATTTATTCGGAGGTGCTTTTAGTTACGTTTAACAAGCTTTATATTTCAGTTAGTCATGTGAATGTTTTTTTCATTTTAACTGCAAATCATAAAGTATGGATTTCTTTAAAGTTCATTATTTATTGTATGGTATGTATTTTTTCTTTTCTATGCTACATGTCTTTTGTTATAGAACTGTATGTACTCACTGGTTGAATTTATCTGGATTTCTCAGTAGATTTTTTGCAAAATTTAAATTATGAAAAATTATAGTGTTGTGAAGGCAGATAATTTGCCCCGTTTCCATCCATTCCAACTTACAAACGCAAACGACTCAATGACGTCATCATACATGTTAAAGTGACGTCTCTGAAGTGAAGTCTTCACTAGAGGAGAAGAGATGAAAATTTGGCAGCGTCAGGTCGGGGGAATAAGGTGGATACTGAGGTGAAGCCACAATCGACCAAAGCAGCTTGTGAAACTGCGGCATGATGAGAAGACGAAGTAATGAAGCCCTTTCAATAAAAGTACAGAACAATGATCTTGTCAGCCATGGTCTTCTCCATCATTTCATTAATTTTTTACTTGAAAGCAAACAAATTGGAAACTAAATCAGTTTCACGAAACTCCTCATTTTGCATCACAAAGCTCCAACTTAACAGCCTACGGAATTTAAGTACCTAAAACCATTCCTTTTCAGTGAGGCTCAAAACTTTTCACCCTTTCTATGCATGTTTTATTTCAAAGAAAAAATGATAAATTTAAATATTTATGATTTTCATGTTTAAACAACTTAAAAACAGAGTAAAGGTCTTTAATTTCAGGTACATGATTAGGAACAGTCTTCGCATCAATCTATTTAGGAAAAATTGTCTTTTAGCTTATGAAAATGTTCATTTTTCTAAACAACTTTGATTTGATTTCAAGCCTACTACCAATAACATTTTGCAGTTGTATTCAAGTTAATTTAGTAACAGATAGATATTAGTAAATGAAAATATTATTATTTCGTTGAGGTGACTGGGAACTAAACGAAAGCCCATTTTTGAGAAAGAGCAATGCGAGTTTCAAAGTGTTCCAAAAGTAATTAGATAATATATTTAGCCCTGTGAGATCAAGATGAAGCCAACAGAGCCTTGTTATTTAAGTATATCTAAATTCTAGCTGAGTTATACTGCATTTCAGAAAGCATACTTTTTGAAGCTGAGCAGGCTCTTCTTCAAGTAAGGTCTCCGATGTTTATAGGCAGTAATATTTCTAAGTTTTGATATAATCCTACCCATGAATTCACTACTCTAATAAAGAATGCTTGCAGCCAATTTATAACGCATTACTGTGTTCTTATTCTTAAAACAAAAATTGCAGACACTAGCTTCTTTAAAACTGTCATTCCTTGAATTCGTTGAAATGTGTATATGATTAACTAAATTTGGAATTTTTTGACCATTCCTTAGAAGTAAGTAATTAAGAACGGTTTCTAAAAGCTTTTTGCTAAATATGAGATTAAGAAAAAAAAGTACCTATACTTTTAGCTTTCAACGTTCTAAAAATATAGAAATTTATGCGCATACTGACTGGACTCCATTAATGAATATTTCTATTTTCATACTACTTAGTCATTACTTGCCAATACTGGTTTTGTTCGAATATTTTAAATGCTGCAAACAAAACGTTCATGGCAGGAAAAAGCCATGGCGTGCTTCTTTCTTAAAAAAGGAAAGTTGCATATATTGAATCTATAAAAGCGACTTTCCACGCTAGTAAGCAACTTAACCCAATTATTGAAAAGCATTTGATATGATTGATGTATGTAAGTTTCAATGCCTAAAACCTTGATGTGACTATTTAGGTTAGTAAATACTGCTTCAAGGCAAAGAGTTCATTTAAAAGGAAAATTGTGACGTGATTTTTGATCAATAAAATGTTTTATATTATGTTATGTTTTGTTTCCATATTTCAAAATATAAAACTCCTCTGAAAGAAGTTTCAGTGCCTAGCTGTTAAAATGATATTTTAATATACATTGTTTTTATCAGGCTTTTGGACCTGAGCACTGTTGGTTTGATTTTATGCAAACTTCAAAGAAAAAATTCTTACTTATAATCTTTCATTTCATAAAAAAGTCTCACACTATAGAGACATTAGATTTTTTTTGAAGCAGTTTCATGTAAAATTTGCAATGCCTTCGCCGGGACTCGAACCATGGACGTCTTGAATACGCGCCGAGAGTGCTGACCACTTCACCACAAAGGCATGCCAAGAAGGCGGGAGAAATACCTTATATACTTCTATTTTAAAGGGAGACTGAGGATTAGGGGGCCCAATCGCCAAATCCTGGTGGTGGAAAATCATCATCCACCACCCTTTTTTAGTTCGTGCGCCACTGTAGAGATATTAGGATTTTTTTGAAGGCAGGAGATGTAAAAAATGAGGAATGTCCTCTTGAACCACGAATCTCTGGTATACGCGCCGAGCGTGCTGACCACTACACCACGAAAGCATGCAAAGAAAACGGAAGAAATACCTTATAACACTAGTATGTTGGATTTATCTCTAAATTAAAATCTGTATCTGTAACTTAAAATCTGTATCAGTTTACTTAAAAGCAATTGTTACTTCTTTTAGCAGAAAATTAAGGAGCTTGCCAAATGTTGTTCTGCATTGAAGTGAGCTAGAAGAAAACAGGCTATTTCAAAGTTGGACAGCATTGTTTGATTACTAAGAATCAATATGCCGAGACATAGTTATAAACGGCTTCAAATTCTTTCAGGTTCAGGCTTGGAGCAGTATATCCTAAGGTAAAGCCTTGAGAATCATTTTAATACCCAAACGTTTAGGTCTGCTAAATCGAGGCCATCTGTGCAATAAACTGTAATACTTTCAGTAGGAGATATGTAAACCATTTAGAAATTTCCAATAGCGTACTGTAGTCACCCGATCGATGAACTGAGATAATAATACTTCATGGTAAGCAAATCTTATCATCAGACATGCTGCCAAACAGTGTACACAGAGTTTTCTGTTCGGTCCTGCATCCAACTAATAAAACTGCGTTTAAGTGTTAACCATGTTTGCCGCCTTTAACAGCTGAGTAACGTAGTACCAAGACATTCGATTTTGAGGAATCTAAATGTTCGGTTACTCGAGGATATTCCTTTTCTATTTTCAGACGGAGGCTGAAGGTTATGATTAAAACATGGCGACTGATATGCATTGATACATCAATAAATATTACGACATTAAATATTGCATAAATTCGTCTATGAGTAATGTTTATATTAAAGGAATGCAATCTGTAATTAGGTTTATTCGGTGACGTATTATTGCTCACTAGTGTATATCTGGATGTCAATTCATAATAATTAAACTCCACAGTACAGTTTGCAGATAATAAACTTCTTCTATCTTATTTCTTAGCATAGTTTAAGTCTGAAAATTTAACTAATTTTCAAGTCTGAAAATTTAACTAATTTTCAGCAAGAAAACCCTATAATTGCTACTCGAACAAGCTCATCCACTTGACTAAAGAGATGTCCAAGATATACCGTAAGGATCTTAAGTTTGACTAACGTTTATTTTATTTTAAAACTTTACTATCATCTCTTATTTTCCACTTCCGGCCCGAATTAACGCATGAATATGTTTATGCAAATTGTGCTTGCTAACGCTTAAGTATTTCAGTTGTGGCTTTTTGCCAAGAGATTAGTAGAAGGTAGTAGAAGGAGAGAGAGGGAGCTATCTTGTCACGTGTATTCACGCGAGCTTGCCATCAGCTACTGTCCGCCTTTAGGGCCAGAGGTTTTAGCTCTCTTGAGAGCAAAACACGTATTGCAGTTTTCCGCAGTTTGCGTACTACAGACGTAGTAATTTCAATGCCACCTTAGAAGGATTCGGGTACATCGTCCGGACCATGCGAGCTTCAATGAAGTGAGAAAGAGCTCCGACGGGAATTCACCGGTGAATCACATTTTGGAAAAATTAGATGACCATTTATGTTGTATCCAGTCCATGAGTTCCAAAAAGTGACTTTGGCTACTAGCGCTTTGAGGGGTCAAGCGCTTAGTTGGTTCAAGTACATCAAAAAAAGTCTCTTGGGCCAACCTGGAATTTCTATCTACACTTAGGAAAATTTCAAGACCTCCTTCCCAGCAGTAAGAAATCTACAAAATTAGAAGCGGAACTCTTCAGTACATACCAGCAAAGAATTTATTGAATTATTTAAACTTCTCTATGGAAGCCAGCCAGATCCTAAAGTAATGTAAGTCATTTTGCCTAGGTTACTTCCCCAGGAACAAGACTTTATAGAATTAAGGAATCCGACGACTTTGGAAACTTTATTTGAGTTCGCAATCCACTTTGAAAGCAGAAGAACGGCGGATATATAAAGAAGACGCCAGTACGAGCAACGAAGCGAATTTGGTGCGCCAAAACCACAGCAGGGGCAAGACCACGGCTACGGAAGCAAGTCCAATCAGTGGTCAAAGAAACCTGAATAATGAAAAACAACCAGCGAAAGTCACAGTTTAAAAATAAGCCATACCAAAAAGTTTGAAGGTCAGTGGAAAGGCCCGGAAAAGAAGAAAGAAGAATTAAACTGAAACGGATTTCTGCTGACGGGAGGGTGCGGAAATTCGAAGGCCAAGAAAATACCTCTACCAGCAAGCTGAATACAGTTGTGAAAAATTTAGTTCTTCCGAAGATTGAAGTGTTAGTGAACAATATTCCAGCCACCGCATCCCTGGATATAGGAGCTCAGTGTAGCTTTGTGGCAGAAGAAATTTTTAAAAAATATTTTCATCGATATAGAATCTACAGTTCGCATAATACGACGGTGATAGCAGCCGAGGGGGAAACATACAAATGTACAGGTAAAGTACCACTATATATCCGCATTAAGGACGATCAGGTAAAAGTTACGTTCCTTATTGTAAGAAATCTTCAAGCAAACATAATATTGGGAGTAGATTTTCTTTCAGCGTCAGAAGCAACACTCGATTTCAATCAAGCGTCACTTAAGCTGACAATGAAACCGGTGCTGGAAGTGAAAGCGGACCCTCTCCCCACACACACTGAATCTAGAAAATCTGCAACTGAAGAGCAAAAACAACTAAGCCAAGTGGTAAGTGAATTTTTTATTTTGTTCAGTGACATTCCCGGATTTACGCAAGTAACCAACCATGAAATAATAGGTGAGATTCACAGCCAGTTCGCCACAAGGCTTACGCTATGATAAGTCTAAAGAAAAAATTATAGAATGGCATATTAAAGATATGCTAAGTAAAAAGATCATCACGCCCATCTCCAGTAGTTATGCCAGCCCGCTTGTTTTATGTAAAAATAATAATGATTATCCGGTTATACACCCAAAAAGGTGGCGTTTCGCAATAGATTACCGGAAACTAAATAGCGTTATTAAGTGTCCGGTTTATCCATTACCCATTATTGAGAAAATCTTGCGAAACATTACTTCCATTAAATATATGACATCATTAGATTTAACATCTTCGGATTTTCAAATAAGCGTAAAACCTCAAGATGTACCAAAGAGCGCTTTCATAGCTAAGTCTGGCACTTACGCTTTTTTGCGTGTGCCGTTGGCCTGTCAAGCGCGCCAGCAACATTTCAACGTTGTATGGACATTGTTTTAAGACCCTTTCTCGGGGAAAGCACTTTTATCTATTCGGATGACATTATGGTTACTAGTGATAATTGAAGAGGTAGACGCCATCGAAGAAGGTCGCTCCACAGCAGCTCCTGGTTCTAACCCTAGTACAGCGGAAATTGCGGTCAGAATCGCTCGAAAGCAGTTGTATCGTTTAGATATCATCCTGAGGATTACGTGGATACGTGCTTCATCTTTGTAACTCAATTAGTTCGATAGTTACAGATTTTAAAAAAATTTAAGCATCTTTATTCACTTTAACGCTGATTGTGTCAACTTGTAACAACTTTACAGCTCCATCCAGCAGCCGTCGAGAGACGTAGAGATAAGTGCTTTATATCAACGTGTGCAGGAAAGTGCGAGGATTACTCCGATATATGCCATATGACTGTGGATTAATTACCTGACTTGTTATTAATTGTTTAGTGTGCCATAACATTGCTATTTCACGACTTCAGCATTTTCGACCGTTGAAGCTATTGTGAACCGCCCGTCCCCCGGGTATAGCGGAAGATCGTCAAGGCCGTTTGCAAGGGTCGCACTTTTATTTAACTGGAGCATTTAACACAACCTTCGTACTTAATCCGCTAATTAACTTAGAACTTCGATCCCAACGGCATTCGTCGAGTTTCTGAGTCCGAAGCAAGAGTTTCTAAATTTCGAAAAATTCGGACTGTTAGAACGAAAATTTCGAATATCAGCTTTATTTATCAGCACTTACACTTTCAGCGTTCTATGTTCTGTGTTTAGCCTTAGTGCCGCGAGTGTGTGTGCCTTCAATTTAATGTGGATTACCTTGGATAACACTGCATATTCTTGTACAAGAACAGAAGAAGAACAGACGAAGAATAGCGGCCAAGGTAGGACGTACTGTTCAAATTCACTAATTAACCAATTAAGTAAAACCATAATCTTCATTGCAATAACTTTGTTACTATTTATTGGTTCCTTTGCAATAGTTCCTTTACAGCTATTCGATGCTAAATTCCCGATAGGCGCATCTCAGTGTATTACCTGATTTAATTACTTAATCACGCAATTTTTATGCCTATAATTTCTATTTGTATTATTGTATCAATTAAGTTCATAACTGGTATTTCAGTTTGCATTATTGTGTTTCCTCATACAGCATTAATGTGTGTTGCATTACTAGTATCTAAGTCTGCATTATTGCGTTTATTTCAGTGAAATACCTGATTAAATAGCTTAATTACGCAATAATAATGTCTACAAATTCTATTTGTATTTTTGTATTAAGCTCATAACTGGTATCTAAGCTTGCACTATTGTGCCTTATCAACTGCGCGTATTTGTGTATTTTGCATTAAATAGTGAATTTGGCAAAATAGTACAGGATTAGTAATAGTGAAATAATAGAAAGTGCATAGTGCATAGTGGAATCGCGAAATTAGTGCCACGCAGTATTAGTTAGTAAGTGCAACTTAGCGCAAGTGTGTGCAATTTTGTGATTCAGATCAACTTGGTGAAATCAGTGAATCTGGGAAATAAGTGAAAAAGTGAGTTCAGTTAATTGAACTCTTAGATCGTGGACTACACGATTTATCCTTGTTTCTACTTTACTTCTTACTGTACTGTGAGATCTTAATATCCATTTGCGTATTGACCAAAGTACCAGTCACTGTATCAAAGAGCTAGTCTTTAATGCATGACTCTGAAATGTCCCGCCAATCCACAGTGCCGGAAGACTTAGAAACACCATCTTCACAGAAAGTGCTTGATCCTGTTACACTACTAGAATCAGACGTAGCACAAGCAGTGAAAATACAAGCACTAGCGAAAGAAATTCGCAAAATCTCTGAGACAAACCGTGGTGGACGACATTTACTGCCTCAAGGACTTCGAGACCGCTTGCATAAATCCTTGGAGGTACTGCAAGGCCTGGCATTAGAGGGGCCAGAATTTAGACCAAAACCAGCAGCCGTAGACGCAAGTACAAACACTTCAACTTTCGTGTGCTGCGGGACCGTCCACTCCCCTCCTCCGCCCACACATTTGCCTCAAAGCGAACCCACAATAGTGCCACAAGTGCAAACAAACATCCCGACATTTGCTGAGATTTTGCGCAAACCAAGCAATCCCAGCATAGTCATTAGACCAAAGGCAAAGAAACCAATAGGAGAGCTGAGAAAGGAGCTACAGAGTAAAGTTCCTCTCACTGAAGTTCCAGTTACTGTAAAGAGAATCCAATCGGTGGCACAAGGAGGCTTGGAAGTGTTCTGCCAGACAACTGAGGAAATTGAAAAATTGCAAGAACACCTGCAAAAAGCTGATATTGACATAGATGTCAAGAAAAGGCAACACAGACGCCCTAGAATCGCAGTGCACAGTGTTCCGGAGACTGCGAAACCAGAGGAGATCATCTCCGAGCTCAGCTCAACCTCTGGGATCTCCATCAAGCACTTCAAGCCGCTCTTTAGACTGCGAGAACGTCGACCCAAACAAGTTAAGTGGGTCTTGGAATGCTCAGCAGAAGGGTTCGCCGCAGCAATCAGAACTCGACGAGTTTACACAGCCTGGCAGGCACACGGAATCTCAGAATTCCTGGGTATACGAAGGTGTTACCGCTGTCAGCAATATGGGCACAACCAAGACTCCTGCAGATCTAAGCACCTTTATTGTGGATACTGCTCAGGCCCACATTCCACAAATGAATGCACAGCGGAGCACCCTTCTTGCATCAACTGTGGCGATGCCAACTGCAGACAAGGTACCAGATATGACTTCCGACACCCTGCTTATGCATCGGAATGCCCTTTGTACCAACGAGCAGCCGATGCAGTCAGAAGCATCACAGAATATTAACGAGTACTCATCCAGCACCAGTCCAGCAGAGGACACCAGGCAGCAGAGTACACTCCACCATCTTCCGCTATAATGAACATAGTGCATTCGGAACAACATCCCGAAGTGAAGTGCCTCCACATTAATCTCCAGAGAGCACAGACAGAGCACTACGCCGTGGAGGAGAATATCGATATCCCTATGTTTGGCCAAGAGCCATATCATAGAGAAGGTTCAGTAGTGGGTCTCCCACTACAATGGAACACCTTTCAAAAAGCGGACCCACTGTACCCGCCTAGAGCCTTCATCACGGTGTGCAACCCGACATGGTCCCCGTTACTTCTAATGGCGGAATGAGATCATGTGGCCATTTTACTAGAAGTACATAACTTAACGGTTCTCCTGACCTCCATATACTCACCTCCATCAGAGGAAGCTGACCCAACAATTGAAAGAATACAGCGAATGCTACGATCCTACAAGGGGGCATACCTGTTACTAGCAGGCGACTTTTACGCCCACAGTACTTTTTGGGGCTACGCCGATACATCGCCAAAAGGACGATGCTTCGAAGACTACTTCAACAGCCAAAATTTCGTCTTACATAACAGTGCAGACTCGCCACCAACTTTTGACAGGGTACACTCACGCGGCTGGCCAGATCTTACAGTCACTTCACATCAGTTGGCACCGCTTCTACAGGACTGGTCAGTCGTCGAGGGTCTGAGCTTGTCAGATCACAATTACATACGTTTCACCATAGCAAAAAGCACGGCCGTACAAGTAATCAGAAGATATAACCTCCCAGGACGGAAGGTCAGTTCCTTTGCAGCAACTATCAGCAATAGATTGACACCCCTCGCAGCCGTCCTACAACAGACCAGAGACAATAATGCACTCCAAGAAATTACTCAGGATATCCTTGCCACAATACAAAGCGTGTGCGATGAGCAACTTCCAAAACGATCAGCCAGGCGTACCACCAAGATTCATTGGTGGGATGGTGCGTTACGCACTCAGCAACAGAAGTGTCGCGCTCTGCGACGCCGTCTCAAAAGCGAAAGAAAACAAGAAAAGGATACCACCAACATTCTGCAATTCTATCAGCGAGAACGAGCGCAATATAAGCGCATGATCTTGACTGCTAAAGTAAATAGTTGGAGGAGGTTCTGCTCCGAAAATACGGAGACATACGGCCTTCACCACAAGATAGCAGCAGGAAACCTATTCAAACCGGCAGCACTGTATATTCAACCAACGATGGAGTCCAACGACCACCTAACAGAAGCAACAATGAAGACTATTCTCAATACCATCTTCACGGTAGATAATCCACAGGATGACAGCCCAGAGCAAACTCACATCCGTACCCAGTCAACAACTATTAACACGGAGGATGATCCGGAATTCACTAATAGAGAAATTCTGCAAGTCCTTAGGGAACTACCGCCACGCAAGGCACCCGGCCCTGATGGGATTGATTATAGAATAATTAAACTGGTCATACGTACCAACATTAACATCTTCAATACCCTGTTCAATCGGCTTCTGCAAGCTGGCTCCTTCCCAAAGTGCTTCAACGTGGGCCAAGTAGTGATATTTCTCAAGAAAAACAAAGACCCCAAGTAGCCAGAGTCATATAGACCCGATTGTCTGCTCTCTGCGTTTGGGAAAGTCTTTCAGAAACTACTGACAGCAAGGCTTAGGCACCATCTACTAATCTCAGAATACTTGAGCCCAATCCAGTATGGCTTTACCCCGGGCTAGTCCACGCTTCATGCACTAAAGGCGGTGAGGGATCAGATCATCGACAACAGATCTACTGGCTACCACACAGCGTTCGTTTCGATCGATTTGAAGAGCGCCTTCGATACGCTGTGGTGGCCGGCGATCCTTCAAGCCTTACGAGAGGCTAAATGCCCGAAGAATATATATCAGACCATCCAGCACTACCTATCAAATAGGCATTTAGTCATGCCATATAATAGCGGCTTTGTGGAAAAAGAGCAGACGCAAGGATGCCCGCAGGGATCATGCGCCGGGCCGTTCCTATGGAACGTGACCTATAATAGAGTCTTAGCACAAACATGGCCATCGCTTATGCTGATGACACAGCACTCGTAGTGCGGGGCCATACCAGAGACGAACTACAAAGTAATGCTATAGAGTCGTGTACTCTGCTTCAAAGACGCTGCACAGTACTCAATTAAAAATAGCAGAGTCGAAATCGCAAATTCTCTTAATCCCCAAGAAAGGTGGATCCTTGGCAAGACAGCCGAGAATCACGATTAACGGCCAAAGACTGAAAATCACAAAGGAGCTCAGATACCTAGGCATTACGTTTGACAGTAAACTGAATTGGATACCCCACGTCATGGAACTTAGGAAGAAAACCATGCACATGGCACAACAACTGAAATTCATGAAAGGGCATCAGTGGGGTCTCAACCCCCATATTCAGAAGACTCTCTACAAAACGGTGACAGAAAAGATCGTCACGTATGGAGCCGCCATTTGGTCTGCTCCGATGCAGGCCCGCAAGGTACAACATCTCACCAGAATACAGAGGCCGTTCTTGCTCAATTTGACTAAAGCTTTTAGAACAGCACCAACAAACGCGCTTAATGTACTGGCAGGTCTTCCGCCATTACATTTAAGTGTCGAGAAAGAGGCTACCTACCAGCAGGTAACACAATTGAGACAAATAGCGGAGTTCCATGATGAAATTTACAATCCAACGGATCTAGAAGATAAGCTTATCCGATTACGAGATCATCCCTCAACTCAAGGGAAAGGTGTTTACGCCAGAATAAAACAAACAACCCACGCTACGGCTGCGGACATGACCTACTATACCGACGGCTCAAAGCAAGAAGACAATACGGGATGTGCCTACGTATCACTCAAGCACAATGAAATCGTTGAGCAATGGAAGGGTCACCTGGACACACGGAATAGTGTGTTCCAGAGTGAAGCTCTGGCAATAGAGCGAGCACTCACCAGAATAATACAGCAACAGCATGAGAAAAGCTACATTATAACGGACAGTCTCTCGTCGCTGTATGCAATATTAAATCCCTGCCATAGCTCACCGCTAATAGCCAGCATACAATCCAAACTGAGAGACCACAGCCATCTCCAAATACAACTGGAATGGACTAAAGCCCACGTCGGAAACAGAGGTAATGAGCTGGCCGACCAGCTCGCAAAAGAAGCCGCTCGAAATGAAAACGCGGTACCAGTTAAGATCCCGTGGCCCATGTCAAGTTTCAAAAAGAAACTTAATGAAAAGGTGAAAGCCCTATGGCAAACTGAATGGGACATCGGTGACACGGGACGCCGTGCTTACTACCATGTCACCAAGGTAGACAATGACCGCCACATAGTGAGCAGACAATTGGTGCGTTATATCACAGGACATGGTCCCTTTCCGCTCTACTATGAGCGATTCACCATCGCCAGCACGGCACAATGCATCTGCGGCGAGGAGGGCAGCCCAGAGCACTACATCTCTGAGTGTCCACTGACAGAAGGTCTGCATTTACCTATACCATCATCCAACACGCAGGCCTTCTGCAGATTTATGATCAAAAACAGGCACGCGTCCTATAAAATAATAAAAGTCATTAACAAGCTTATGGACTTAGGCAGAGAATTATGCAACACTCTTTAATGCACAAGTATACTGCTGAAAAGAAATGTATCACCGAATTGACTTGCAGTGAAAATTTTAGTATAAGTATCATATGTAACAAATGTGCAAAAAGATAATATATTCCAAAAATGTATTCTGCATAATGTATTGTATAAATGTATCCTGCGTATCGTATATTAGAGTAAAATAACTATTTAAATGCTTCTTGTACCCCAGAAAAGTAAATGTATGCTGTGTAAATGTATTCAGCATAATGTATCATATAAATGTACTGGCTTCTCTAGATAAAGGTGGACATGGCGCTATACTGATTAACCATAATGGTAAAGGGACAGTGCCCACGTCCTCCCTCGCTTATCGCTTACTAGTGATAATTTAGAACAACGCATTAAAGACTAAAAAGAAGTATTTTTATTATTAAATGAGGCCGGTCTAAAAGTTAATGCTGAAAAGTCCAAATCTGCGGCAAAGGAATTACGTTGTTTGGGGTATAAAATTTCAGAGAAAGGCACCAACAAATCAAAAATAATTGCAATTCACAATTATCCGCCGCTTAATACGGCGAAGAAACTAGCTTCTTTTCTAGGGCTCTGCTTATATTATAGGTCCTTTATAAAAGATTTAGATTT
>KK117541.1:240251-266387 GCA_000611955.2 Stegodyphus mimosarum
CCGAACCGCTATTAAAGTTAAAAAGAAAAAAGGCAAGATTTTCGTGGACAACCGAAGCTAACACCGCTTTTGAAAAATTAAAACAAGCGTTAACACAAGCCCCTGTTTTGAAATTTCCCGAAAATGATAGAAATTTAGAAATCGCGGCCGATGCCTCGGATTATGCCGTAGGAGCAGTTTTCCCCCCAAATGGGCAGCCCGTGGCATTCTTTAGTCGTACTTTAAATCATAATCAAAAAAATTATTCAGCGACAGAAAGAGAAACACTTGCGGTTCTGTTAGCAGTACCGAAGTTCAGGGTCCATTTTGGAAGTTCTCCAGTAACGGTCTACTCTGATCACGCGGCGGTCGCTAGATTATATTCAGGAAAGACTCTATCGCCAAGACTAATAAGATGGGCGCTTAAATTACAAGAATATAATTTGATAATTAAACACACGCCGTAAAAGGAAAATGTCGCAGCAGATGCCCTGTCAAGAATCAAGATAGATGAAGAAGGGATTAGTGTTAAAGTGACAATGCTCACATCCGAGATGGTACATTGCCGTGAGACCGTAATAACGGAACTGGGCAAGGATCCGGAAAAAAATATATCTGATTATTTAAGAGATCCTGAAAACTTTAGCCATCAAGATATCGTGGCTATAAGAAATAGGGCGGCCCATTACAAACTGATAGATGGGCTATTATTTTATACGAAAAGTACGAATAATAACAGTGAAATCCGAACTGTTATCCCAGGTAGTCTTAGATTAAATATTTTGTAGGATTGCACGATTCGCCGATATCAGGCCGTTTGTGCATTCGAAAAACTGTCCAACGCGAAGGAGTTTATTTTCTTAAACTGCAAACATTAACAAGAGCGTATGTCCAGTCTTGTCCAACATGCCAGCTAGCTAATTATGTTGTTTTCCGTCCGGCCGGGTTTCTAAATAGCATTAAATTAGAATTTCGAAATGAAATAATTGGCGTCGATTTATTGGGTTCTTTCCCGAAAAGTCAGTTAAATAAAAGTCGGTATCTCCTTGTTATGGTTGACCATTTTAGTAAATGAACTGAAATTGTTCCCCTAAAACGAGTCTCTGCTAAATTAGGTACTGATTCTATTTTTAATAAATATATTTTAAAATTCGGGGCACCTCTAAAAATTGTATCGGGTAATGGCCCTCAATTTATAAGCAATATTTTTGAAGACATGTGTCAAAAACTGGGCATACGTGATTTAAAAATGGTTCTGTATCGGCCGCAATCAAATATAGCGGAACGGGTCAACAAAACATAGTTAAAATTATTCGTAGTTATGTTAAGAATTTTCATAAAAGCAGAGATAAATATATCAATGATTTAGCTTTCGCCCTTAGGACCGCCAAACACGACACGACGGGGAAAACTCCTGCTGAGTTACTTTTAGGCAGGAAGATTATAACCCCACTGGAAAAATTGTTTTATGTTCAGAAAAGGGCACCTGAATTTCAAATGGCGGAATTACAAAATTTAATTAAGTAAGCAAAGGAAAACTCTGAAGTATCACAGAGAAAATAAGAAGTTTTTTATGATATGAAAAGACGGGAAGTAACTTATAATGTGGGGGGATGAAGTACTTAAGCTGAAACATTGACTTTCCTCAGTTCCAGAACATAAGGCGGCCAAGTTATGTCACGCTTTGAAGGGCCGTTTTCTATTGAGAAAATAACCCAGGCAGTGGTGGTTTTAAGAGCCAAGAATGGCAGAAACATTACAGCAAATATCGATCAAATAAAACCGTATTACAACCGAGATAAATTGAAAATATTTGAAGATCGTTTGCAGGATCCGGGACGGCAGACATCATCTCAAGACATGGCACAACAATAACGACCGCCAGAGTCAGCCAGAAGTAAAGATATGAACAAGAAAAGAAAAGTCCCTCGATGGAAGACCGGAAATAACAAGAAAAGGAAGTTATTCCCCAACCAGAAAAGAGATGTCACGACCGGCTCCAATAGGAAGAACACGGAAATTCTAGCAGTACCAAGAGAAGAAGAAGAAATGGCCGCAATCATAGCACCTGTGAGAAAAGAAATAGCGAACTGACAGAAAGGATTCTATGCAGCAAGTGCCTACGAATTTACCCAGGGAATGCAGTTCCAGACTCAAGGCGGGATCGGAATATCGATCAGCGAGCGACCAGGACCCGGCAACAGTGGACCAAAGATGTGCTGAGAAATTAAAGGACAACCCCCACCAAGCTACCTTTATAACAATCGGAGGATAAGCAGAAGGTCTTCAAGAGAAAAGGGTCACGTCCCGAAAGAAAATGGCAGGACAAGGAGCGTGATGTTCAGCCCCGAGCCAGATGTCGATTGGACCAAACTGCTGTCTTCGCAACGTTTCAAGAATGGACGGCAAGACGCATGGCTGAATATCACAAAGATAAGTAAAACTTTATGTTACTTTGAAACTCTAAGTTAATTTTTCCATCTTACTACAAACCAAGGGCAAGAATTCGAGTCATATTCAATTCCTTCTCTCAACAAGATCTTAGAAATTGCCATCACTCAAACTTCCCATATCAGCCATCTATCCATGGACTTCGTGAAAGATTTCGCTAGACCCTTAAGCAGTCTTTAAAGTATGATAATAACATACGGTTGCAGTTTTCCCCCAGCTTTCTCTGAATTCCATGCGAGAAATTCTACTTCTGCGCCAATTAAACCCTCCTATTCTGTCCGTCCTTCCTTAAAGACTTTCTAAGGTATTTCTCCCGCCTTCTTGGCATGTTTTCGTGGTGCAGTGGTCAGCACACTCGACATGTTTTCGAGAGGTCCGTGGTTCGGTTCCCGGCGAGGGCATTGCTCCTTTTCATCTCTCCTGCTTCCCCAAATCCTAATGTTTCTATAGTGGCGCCCGAACTAAAAAGGTGGTGGGTGACAATTCTCTACCACCTGGATTTGGCGATTGACTCCCCTAATTCCCAGTCGCCCTTTAAAAGGTGGAGTATATAAGGTATTTTTCCCACCTGCTTGGCATATCTTCGTGGCGTAGTGGTGAGCACACTCGACGTGTATTCGAGAGGTCCGTCGTTCGAGTCCCGGCGAGGGCATTGCACATTTTTCATCTCTCCTGCTTCCAAAATTCCTAATGTCTTTACAACTTGACCTTATGTTTTTGTGCGCAGTGATACAATAAAAGCGCCACTGAAACAACCGTATAATAATCCCTATCACATAAGCAAACGGAATGATAAACACTTCATTATTCTGAAAAATGGAAAAGAATCAATTGTAGGAATTGACCGTTTGAAGCCAGGCTTCACTACTCAGTACGACGTATCACTAACGACTCTAGTTATTCCTAGTGATAGTTCGCCAACTCCTAACACTAAGTCACCGGAATCCTCAAGCAAAGTATCGTCTTTGTCTCAGAAGAATATTACTCGTTCTGTTAGAGCAGTGAGGTTTAATCCTCTTTTCTACGCTGTGTCAGTACTTACAGCACATGGAGGGATACTGTGATAGTTTAACCGTAATCGGACGTTTAAGCAGTTACTTACTTTCTAAATATTTTTAATATCATTATTTCCTGCGCCTAAAACTGTACTTTTAACTGCAAAGAAACTATATTATGTAATTGTATCGGTATATCAGTGTGTAGTGCATTTCTCCTGGGGATAGCGTGCAGAAGCATACTCCTTAAAATTTGTTTTCATTAAAAACACAAGTTGTTATGTTGCGAAGATGACTAGTGGTTTCCTTTTATTAAACGATATATAATAGCCGACTAATTCTCTTCCAGTATAAAGGCGTATACAGAAACCTAGTACATTACACATATATACGTTAAAAATCGTATTTTATTTGTTTTCCATAGTATAAAAATTTTACATGAAGGTTTAACGATAAAAAATTTTAATAACATTAAGTGGTGTTTTATCGATATTTCACTGAAATATATTTAATATATTTATCATCTTGTGAGGTTTATTTAAAATTTACGTATCAGTTATTTTATGTTTGGAATATTTACTGTTAATTCTGTTTTTTCGTTTTAATGTCAGAATCCAAATTATCTCGCGTGTACTTAAGTGAGTTTTTGAGATTGTTAAGTCAGAGTGTGTTCTACCGTTTGAAGGCCGCTTTTCTACTTTTCCTATTCTAGATAAGAGTTCTTGTCTTCAGCATTCATTCTTGCCGATAGTTAAAATCACGTCGGTGAATTCCGAGCCAAATTCGCAATTAAATTGCTCTGTGTAGATTTTGGCTATCAGATAGCGGCTGTTAGATATCAACGTATTTCAGACGTCATAAAATAGTGAAATTTCACGAGGCGTCCCAAGACGCCAAATTAAATTGGCGTCTTAAAGACGACAAAATATGATGTCTTTGCAACATCATTCGCGACGTGTTTGCTACGTCATTACAACAACATTGTGCTACTTGGGCTGAGCATAGCTTAAATCCCTATACATGAGATAGCCCTGCACTTTTCCAAACGGTTATGCAGTAAACTCTCAGTGATTTTTCAACGTATGGGTGAATTTTATATTCTCTCTGATGCTTCTGTTTTATGGAGGCTTTAAATTGCATAAATAACAGTACATAAATGAATTTACAAGGAAATGATTTTGCTCATTCTTAATGACTTTTTCTCGCCCAGTATTGACTTTCATTGCATCCAATTCTTTCGGCATTTTTACTATCGCTATCTGAATTTTATAATCTTTCTTTACATTTATATTTTATATAGAATGTTGCCATAGCAATATCTGTAGCGTATTCAGTCACTCGTTTTCCTTTCTTCCTATACTACACCAGGTGGCCAATAGAATTGCTGCACGATGAAGGTGGCATGTAAGAAACAGCAAATTTGAATGAAAGATACTACATGCTAGGATATGCAACTGATTAGCATTGCAATTCATGCACACAAAGCAGGTATGAATTGTGCCGCCTACATTGTGCATAAATGTACTACACAGCAAGTTACTCATTTTGAAATTGCGTTTGAACATTGGTTGTTTGTGTAAAGGAAGTACTACGACTCATGTAAAAACGAGAAATTCCTATCTGTACCTTTCGGAATTCAACCGTGATAGGATCGTAGCCTATCTGAAGAGCATTTATCGTTTTGCGACATTGCTGCTCGTATTGATTGTCAGGTTCGTATCGACTGCTCCCATGTCTGTCAGGTGAATATAAAACCGAATGCTCCAGCAGAGACATACGAACGTCAAACTATATATCTGCAGTCCGGAGACACCAGCACCTGAGAGGGACGACTTGTTCCCCTCTCGTCCTTGCGGGATCTTGCAGAGAGATGCCTTACAATGATGCTGCGAACGATGATACTGAACACCACGAACAGGACTATGTCGTCTTTTCAGAAGAATTCCGGTTTTGCGTATAGCATCTATGTGTGGATTGATGTATTCGTGTGTGGAGGCACAAAGGAGAACGAATGTTGCGAGCTCGCATTCTTCAGCGTTATACGGACCCAGAACCTGGCGTGCTGATATGGGTTGCCACTGGGCACACGCCTAGATCATCTCTTGTTTGCATGGTAAGTAATGTATTCAGCTGCCATTATAATTCTGACAGGCTGAGATGCAGGGACAGAACTCAATTTTGGAGGCCCACATAGCGCTATCTTTCAACAAAATAATGCACGATTGCATGTTGCCCGTGCTGTACTTACTTTTCTCGATAGATAGGATATTCGACTCGTTAAGTTAAAGACATACCAGACCTATACATACATTCAAATTACTATTGATTAAGTGTGAAATAGATTTCTGCATCTACAGCATAAAAAATACCTTTCCTTCGACTTGGCTGCGAATAATTAAAAAAAAATCTTACAGCTTTCATATTTTATATTATGCCCAAAGAGGCTTTTTGTTTTCATTTACACATACATACATGCTTCGAGAGTATTTGCACTAAAATTATTTAAAATCTTTAGAATTACCGACAGACACTGTCGCACGCTGGAAATAAAAATATTTTATTCCCCACAGTGTGTTGCCACTGGGGCTTTTAAATCTTTGAGATTTTTAATCAAAAAGTCAATAGAGTTTAGAGAATAGAAATAGAATAGTTTAGAGAATAGAATGAAAGAGATAATAAGTAAATTTGAAATTCAAAATTCGAACTTCCATATTCGGGTGGAGGAGTACGTTATTCAAAATTGTACATTCAAATATACATTCATGCAGATGCTTCATTATTTAATTTCTTTAAATATAATACGCGTTTATAATATTTGGTGGCAACAATTTGAAAAGTGAAACAGCCCTTTATAGTGATTCGACGCAGGCGTTAGTGTCCCGGTGACGCAGAGATTTTGCATGCCATTCAGCATGTCCCGGGTCGTTGAGACCTTGAATGTCATTCAGACCCAACGATTCCATATTCGCTCGACAGTGGTAGTATCCCTACCAACACGAGGAGCAATGTCGCGGAACGATAAACGTAGTCCCGATAGTCACAGTCTTGCAGCAATTGAATTCCGTTACGTGATGGTAGGCATTTCCCCTTCTTACACGAGAATTAACATGACCTCTACTTAAAAAATGACGCTCAAATGCAATTTCTAAATGAGAAACCTGCTGCGCAGTCTTCGCATACACAATGTACACTGAAGTGCCACTGAATTAGAGATAGCAAGTCAATAACGCGCTGGGCCTTCTCTGGCTTTGATAATGGCTGCCAGACATTCAATATGTTTGCAGAAGCGTTCTACGGGAAGGGCTTGTCAATCGGATAGAGGTGTCCATAATTCAGGAAAAGCCGCTAGTGTACTGTGATCTGATTTCACACCTTTCTTCGAAACATCGAAAGGTGCACAGTAGGATTTAAGTCAGGGCTTGTAGGTAGCCAATTTATGACACAGAAACTCATCCAACCAGGTAAAAGCCAACTGGGACGTGTGAGAGGTGCAGTTGTCATGCTTGAATACTCCATTTCCGTGTGAATGACAGGACAACATAAAATGATGGAGGTAATCAGCCAGCAACTGTATATACCGAATCATATTGAGGGAGGTTTGCACAAGTACCAAAGTTTCCACACACTACCAGGTTAAAATTTGTTTAACGTCATATTCTTATCCTCCCGTCGGTGTTAAGTAGTCAGAACGCAAACCCATCACTTTATGCTACTCGTTTCCAATCCTCTAGAGTCCATTCTCTGTGTTCTCTTGCCCAGACAAGTCATGCAGCTTGATAGCATGAATTGAGCAATGGTACTGTTCTGGTTCTACTGCTCCCGAAGCCAATAATCTCATATGGTGAAGCGAGTGTAGCATGATCCGTTTATTGACTATATGACTGGTGCTCTGATTCAGCTGGGTGGTAATTTGAGCTAATGTTTGGCTTCTCTGGCTATGTACAATAAGGCTCAGCCGTCTCACACCACGCTCAAGGCTAATTGTCCTTTGCAGTTTGCTCGATCGTTAGTTCCTTTTTACCCACCATCCGCGTATTCTCTGTATACTATTGACTCTATCGACCTTGAAAATCCTAGCCCTCTGAAGATTACGGAAATTCAATGGCCCATGTGTCGAGCGCCTACTATCTGTCCGTGATCGATGATGTCTAAATCAGAAGCTTTACCCATTCCGCTAGTTAAAACGATTGATTAAAGTACTAGCTATGTATGCAGTTACCACAGTGCCCTCACGTGAGCATAAATGCAGCGCTACAAAATTTGCATAGTGATGTCTATTCCTAATACAACAGCACTTCAGTGTAGATGGCTTTGCTCAAACCTGCTTTGTGCGCATGCGCTGGAATTATAATTATTTGCATATCCCACCATGTAGTACTTCACAGCATGCTTTGTATGATAATTGAAATAGTGCAAGTTGCTGTTTCACGTAGTCAATAGGATGAATTTGTTATACTTAAAAATATCAAAAAAAAAATTAATCGGAAAATTAAATTTTGAAGAAAAAATCGAATAATTTAACATTAGAAATTAAGATAGGAACTTTTGAATAATACAATAATGTAAAATTCAAAGTAAATAATCGGGATATGGGCATATTACCGCAATTACTGGTCTTAAATTAGGTAGTTCAGAACGCAGATAAATTAATTAGGCCAAATATTTTCCAAGTTCTACTACTCTGCATGCTAAACTTATGAGAACGTAGATTTTGAAATCAGGAAACCGTATTTTACCAAAAATTGCAATTAAATTATACGTCAAATTAACTAAAAAATTTAATATGTTACATAATATAATAAAATAACAAGTAAGGAAAATTTCGAAGAAAAACGTTGTTAATCAACGACTTATATTCATCGCTTAGTGAAAAATTCCTAAATTTTAAAATGTTAATAAATTTGTGACAAAAAATGGTCACCGTGAATAAAATGTATTCCTCCACGCTTACGAATTATGCGCAAGTAATTATGGAATGATACCAAACTTGTTGAATACTATTAAGTTACGAATGCTGCAATCAGTTATCGGACTCAACATCATTAGAGGGTATATCTATAAATTATTCTGAAAAATACGTTGTTCATTTAATAAAGTTTCGTATCCTTTCCTCGAAAACACTATATTGTCTTAAATGATAGCGTGAGTATTGATAATTCATTTTTTTCGCAGTCCTGACTCTGCGTACCCATTCAATCATAAATCATTGTGTACAGAACAACGAAGGATCACATAATTCTTGTAGGATCGGTCTCAGTTTAACTGCTTGAAGGAAAATGAATGCGTATGCACGAAACGTTTTGAATCTGAACGAAAACTACTTTGAAATGAATATTTTGCTTGGCATTTGTAAGGCATGTTTTCGCTGTACAAAAATGCCCAGCAAATCGTATTTCAGAACTTTTATTAATTTTTGCTGTAAGATAGGGGTTCTTACTTACATTTTAGATATATGTAAGCAATTTTACTACAATAAACAAATGTCGGTTTCCTTTTTATTGTCACCTAATTAACTTGGATTTATGGAAACTTTAAAATTAAAAAAAAATAGTACTGTAAACCTTGCCAAACGCGCGGGCTATGCCATTAAGACATTACGCGTAGGGCAAAATCGCATTGCGGAAAGTTAACTTTCTATCGAAACCACGAGTTAGATATAGGTCAGATTAAGAAAGTGCGTATAATTTATACAAACCTAAATATTATTACAATTAAAAGGGGGAACTGAAAGAAACGTTAATTGAAAGGATTTCTGTTACTGTGTTATAAGATATTTCTTCCGCCTTCTTAGCATACCTTCGTGGTGTAGTAGTCAGTACACTCGGCGCGTATTCGAGAGGTTCGTGGTTCGAGACCCGGAGAGGGCATTGCTCATTTTCTCAGTTTCCTGATATTCAAAAATAAGTAATGACTCTACAGTGATGCCCGAACTAAAAGGTGGTAAATGATGACTCTCCACCACCAGAATTTGGCGAAGGGTCCCCTAAATCCCAGTCGCCCTTTAAAAGGGGGAGTATATAAGGTATTTCTCCCGCCTTCTTAGCATGCCTTCGTGGTGTAGTGGTCAGCACACTCGGCACGTATTCGAGAGTTCCGTGGTTCGAGTCCCGGCGAGGGCATTACTCATTTTTCATCTTTCATGCTTCTAAATATCCTAATGTCTCTACATTGGCGCCCAAACTAAAAGGAGCGTGGATGATGATTCTCCACCACCAGGATTTGACGACTGTGTCCTCTAATCCCCAGTCGCCCTTTAAAAGGCGGATTATATAAGGTATTTCTCCCGCATTCTTAGCATGCAAAGGTATTTTTTCCGATTTTTTTTTCACTTATGTGCACCAAGAAACAAACATGATGAATCTTTTGAGCCCTAATTTTTCAATTTTAAGCGAACAGGAAAATTAAACCGTGAAGCCTTCCGGTTTATCTCTTGAATTTAAAACTAAATACTTCATTCATATAGAAGACGATGTTTCGTTGCAATCACTAAACATTTCAGTAAAAGAATATAAAACTTATAAAAGAGATCGATTTTATTTCATTCGGATAAGTATTTCATGGTATAAAAACCGCAGTTAACAGATAAAGGATTTTATAAAGAACTGTTATTATAAATTATTTTTTTCCTGATATTTTGCTATATTTTCCGAAAAGTTTTTTTAATTTTATGTAGTCACCAAAAGAAGTTCCTTTTATGTCATAGGTACTGGTTTTCTCTATCCTATCAATAACAGGCTTATTCAACAAAAATATAATTTAAAAGGTAATAATAACAAATCCAGTGTTTCCGGGCTCTTTATATAGATCTAAACTGATAACACATAACACCTTTTTCGAATTTTTTCATTATTTCAGAAAGTAAATCTGAAGTAAAAACTTATCTAAACTTTTTCATTTTTAAAACTATCTTCGAGATGCCTACGTTAGAGATCCGGCAAGGACATTCCTAAATTTTCATGTCTCCTGCTCCATAAAATGGCTTAATGCCTCCACAATCTGTAGTCGAGTTCTTTTCCTGAATTTCTGCTTCAGTCAAATTTTTAGTTGGAGATATCTGGCTGTTCGACTGCCCTCTTTATTTATCTAACGTTGTTTTTAAATCCCTGGCTTTTTCAATCATTCCAGCAATTTTGTTCTTCATTAAGAATAGTAAATAGATACAATTATTTAACCTTAATTACTTTAAATTATTTTCTAATAATTTAACTAATATTTAAATCTTTATTCAAATCAAACGTCAGGAATTTTCCAATAACTTCTATAGCTTTAATGGCATTTTCTTTTATTTCATAGGTACAAGCTTTCTCTATATTACCAAGAACAGGCTCATGAAATTTCTGAATGGATTTAAGTATTTTAGTTTCCTTTGTAAACCTATCTTCATCGTTTAACCTATTTTCTTTTTGAAACTTTTTAGCCTCTAGAAGCTTTTGCATGCGTATCTTTCTTTTTTAGTGTTATTCATTTAAAACTAAATAAAACTGAATTATATAAAATATAATTTACATCATGAAGAATAGAATTTAGATCATCTAAAAGTTTCTTTCTCTATAAATGACAAAAATAGAAAATTATGACAAAGCAAATAAAAATTTATGACAAAAAAGAAAAGATTACAAAATCCGAATCAAAACATTTCATACTCATTTCTCTTTTCAGGCTAGTGATTGTAGAGAATCTTTATCTGAAGAAGCAAATGTTTTAATGAATTTATTTCGAAACATTAATTTCTTATTATACTTATAAATTATGATGCGTTATACATATGTGCTAAAATATTGAAGAACATAAATATTCACATTTAGTTGAAAGTTCAAAAACATTGAAAGGTATTAAAATAGAAGGTACATAAATTTTGCAACCGATAAAAAGTTACAATAAGTATTTTTACGAAAGCATAATAAATATAAGAAACCATTCTTTGCAGGTATGACTTAGAAGAATTTGTACAGTTAGGAGGTTTAGATCCTAATAAAAATAATTTAATTGCATACGCTGATTGCCTTGCTGAAAATCAGAGAAGTATTAAAAAATCGTGCTTTTATGGTAGACACAAAAACGAGTCCTTCGTTTTTCTAAATCAAGCCTATTGCAATGTTCCTTGAGAAATAAGGGTCAACTGTGATTATTTTGTTCAACTGCAATTATTTTACTATATATTATATTTATATTTAACCGTTAGAAATGCAACAAATTATGAGAGAAACTGATGGGAAATTAACATGAGAAAAATTTAGAGAATGTACAATAAATGTATCAAAGAACAGCATGATTTCATTTGATTCGTTTGATTTTAAAAATCTTAATATGAGATACAGAAAAAATTTTAAACCTATATAAATGGAAAAGAAATTAGAAGATTGGTTATACGGTTATTGGAAGAGTCACAAAGTTTATAATGCTCTTAGTTTATCGTTCTCAGTCTCTAAACTTTCCTTTAGCGCAAGTTTCTTTTCAGCCTTCGCACTTTTGTCACTTGCTGCATTTAGTGTTCTAGTAAGAATTATCGAATTTCTCGTCCAAAATTTCAAATCGAACTGAGTAATATAAGCACACTTATAAACTTTATAAATCTCTGTTGAATTCTCCGGAAGCTGAAGCCACGGCAGAAAAAGAGGATTTGGTAAAAGAGTGAAAATTTATTGAAGATTTACAGCTTTTCTCAAGTGAAAAGTAGCTGAAAAAGAAACGTTTGAGTAACTGCTAGATTTTTTATACCATATAAATTAAGAAAGGAACGCTGTCGTTAATAAACTCAACAATTCAGCCCTTGTAATGCATTTCCCTGGGCACTCGTTTACAGGTTCTAAGACGCAGTTTTTATGGGGCAAAACGTGATTAAATCCTGATTTAACTTATGAAGAATGGTCTAAATCTATAAATAAAGTGGGTGAAACGGCATACAAAAACGATATATGCTATTTGAAAAATAGAGATACTAAGACTAGAAAAAATGCATATGATAAAAATATGATAGAAAATTTACACCCGACTCCGAATCCCACAGCTCATGAGAGAATAGAAAGAGGGATCATTAGGTCTGTTTTACAAGCAAAAGAGAGGTTTGGAATGGGATACTGTTTGAAATGAAAAGAAAAAAAAAACTGAAACTTCGCATGAAACCGCTTCTAAAAATAACAGACCAATATTGAAAGGTACTTGCGATGTTTTCGCTTCTGAAAAATCAAACAATTTCTTAAAAGAAAGAAAAAAGTTTTAAAAGGTGTAGCGTTATTGTGGCTGCAAAGAACTGCAAAGGCAAACCGAAGTACCTCAAAAAGAAACTGAAAACTTTTGACATCAACAGGATGTTTATACAAGATATAAGCCGCTCATTAAAAATTTAAGAAGGTGAACTATATAAGTTCCTAGCAATGATAGTCAGTGGCAAGTGGCGCCACATCTTCGACAAGCCTTCGGGCTCTCGCCATTTCTCAAGCCAGCTTATGAGAGCAATAGTTTGGACTTACTTAATTTTTTCTCTTCTTACAAGTTACTTTTCGCATCTAGGGATTCACTCAGGCTCCTCTCATCACAAGGCCCATTGTGGAACTATTTCCAGGTTACGGAGAAGTACTGCAATAGCAGTAGAACAATGCAATAGTATTACCTTTGTATCAAAGTATCAAGTATCAGTTGCAAGCAGATTTATTATTTTTAAGCTCTTTAGCAAATACAACGGAGGAATAAATTATTTATCAACAGCAGTTGAATGTTTTAGTAAATACTCTGTAAACAGAAAAACCGGAGAAGATTTCACAAACGCGTTTTAAATTTTTTTTAGGTACGAATTTCATTGAGGACTCAGACCGAAAAGCGTACAGAGGTTATCAGTACAGATACTCAACAATTGTTTAAAGATAATAATATTAATTAACTTAGTATAGAAAATGCAGACATCAAATCTGCCATAGTTGAAAGATTTAATAAGACATTAAATGAAAAGGTTAGAAAATATTTAGATGTGAATGGATTTAAAAAATGTATATATGTGCAAGATAGTTTTAGTAGTATAGAACAGTATATGCATTTGCTTTTGTAAAGGTATATGGGTATGTATTTACATTCCTCCCGTCTTATTAATAAATGAGCAACACAGCAATTATTTATCAAAGTAGAAAAACTTCGCTTGGGAAATACTTTTACATATATCACAATGAAAAACTGGAACGCTACGAAAAAAAGACCTTATCAAAGACATAATATAATTTACGTAACTGAAAACTGAGTGCATGAAATCTAATTTTCCTCGTGATAGAACCTACATCAATCATTTAATCGAATGCGTTATAAATAACATAATCTACGTAACAGCATCCCTGAATTCTAATTTTGTGAATATTTTTATTCTTTTTGAAACCTTTTATTTTCCTGCGATACATTTCTTGATTTAATTTCTTGAATAGGTAACAGCCTCTAGTATTCCAATACTGGGAGCAGATAATTTCATGCTGATGAATAGATACCAGAAAAAAAGACGAAAATAGGATTGACAAGGAATATTAGCAAGAAAAGCCTGAAGTACTGGAAACCAATATTCTTTCTAATTTCAAAGCTTTTATTGATCTTTTTGAGTATGAATACAAGTAAAATAAGTATGTCATAAAATGCTTTCTCGAATAAGAGGTACGGGTTGAATAAAAAAGTGTTTCGCTTTCTTTGATGAGCAATATTTTGTTTTGAAAGAAAGTGAAAAAATTGGATTCATTGTGTTTTCAAATAGAATAGAGATTTTTGTAGTTGCTTAAATTCAAACGATAATCAACGACAATCTGAGTATACTAGAATGATAGTAGAAGTCGTTTGTTAACATAAGAAACCTTTATTCTAAACTCATATTTTATTTTTAGTTACGAACATGTGCACACGTTTCTCGCTTTAATTTGTGTAAAGCTACAGTAGAAGTGGAATGTTCAACGTTTATCTGTGTATAACTTTCATTTGTGCACAGCATTCAATGAAAATCTGATTAGAAAAAAAACCTATTAACATCAGAAAACTTCATCTAAACTGTTATTTTATTTTTAGTAATGAAGAAATGCAAACATTTTGCTCTTCAATTTATATATAGCTCCTGAATATAGTCAGCAACATTAAAATGCAATACGTCGGTCAATTTTTCTCGATAGGAAATCAAATGCTTTGTATTGTATTTTTATAATGACTATAAAATTTTCCTAAACATTAACATAGGTACCGGGGTCAGACCTATAAAAGTGAGATTTCTTAATTTTCCCATTTTTTAAAAAATGTAAATTATGATAAAACACAAATATTTGCATCTTTTAAAGAATTTTTGTTACTGAAAGTATACGTCTAAAAATAAATGCCGGATAATTACTTTTGTGGACACGGTGTACATAGTTCCCGTGTGCTTTGCCATAATCAACTCAACTTATATAGATATATTGTCAGGACTGAGTGTTCTGTGCATACTTTTGGCGAACATATTCGTGAAGTTGTTAAAGTCCTGATCTTGACCAGAGAGCTGAATGCAGCTATGTTCAGTGGAAGTAGTAGAATAACTGCACGCAAGGAGGGTTTTAAAATGACTCTTTTATTAAACTACTATTTACAGTCACTTCCCAACTCGGAAGGGATAACAGAAAATAATGACCGCACTTGGGTCTAAACTGAACAATCAAATAATTTAAAATAAAGTGAGTAGAAATTAAGTAGTCGTTGCTCACAGAGCTATAAACGCGAGGTTGGCCTCTATGTTAAACTATTAATGGTGCGTAGCAAGATTTAGCTAATCTAACGCACTTAGATTTCTTCAATAAGTAATAGCGTAACAGCGCTAAGGATTAGAACTTAAATACTAGCTAGTCAGGTGGACGTCGAACAGAGCCGCAGTGATCTGAGACTAAAAGCTCTATCACACTGAGAAGTTCCTTGCTAACCTTTTAAATACAAAACTTGGCTCCACTTCAAATTAGCATAAAGCTGAAACGCGCGCTCATTCCAACGGGAAGTTGAAATAAGAACTTACAGGAAAAAGAAAATTAACATAAAACTTTGTTCGTTTAAACTAAAACCTTACAATATATATAAAGAAAAGTTTAGTAATTTCAAGTTTAATTAATAAATTGTCGCATTCACGCAGTATGCAGTGAATTTAATTAAATAATCAAGAGATAATAATTAAATCCCAAATTAAATCACTTGTCACCGTCTAATCGGAAGTATACGTGTCACCGTCTAATCGGAAGCATACATGTCAGAATTGAAACGAAAATAATTCTACTAAATTGAAACAAAAAATACATAGTGAAATATAATTAATACAAGTAATAAAATTAATATACAAAGTGCTGTTGAAAATATGTTGGTCCTTTTATATATCCAGTGTCCGTCGCTAAACTCAATGATTAATATAATCAGCTGCTTATTAAATTCATATTTCCAAGACATATACAAATACATCCTTATCGATTGAAAAACTGCCGCTTATAAAACGCAGTTTGATAAAATGTGATACTCCACTGCCAAAATATCCTACTTGAATCGATCAAAGCTGTTTCTAGTTCATCCATTCAATTTATTGTAACCCTAGGATTATTTTTTTCTCAATTATCTAGTGTTTCAATAAAACGAGTTTGAGAAGAATAGTTTGAGATTGTTTCTGCTCCCCCTTGTACCTGCCAAACACTGTCTTACTAGTTTAGAAACTATGCTTCACTGTTTCAGAAACACTGTTTTAAAAGTACGCCTTATATTTTAAAGAAGCCTCAGAAGAACTGAAAGCTATAGCTAATGTTTCAGACATCAGTGAGGAAATTTACAAAGATTCGCTTTTAGAATATGCGTCAATTGTTTACAATATTGAGAATATAAAGCAAAATGATAGTAAAGTATAAAATAACTGACTATGATATTATAGAAATAGTTACAAGAACTGCAGGAACTGACACTGAAAGTGATGCAGAAAAAATTAATGATGTGCCAATATCAATTGTGTCCATTGAGAAAAGCAATTCAAATTCTAACTCTTGAGCAAAAGTGCTGATAAAAAGACTGATATCCAGTTTTACGAACTTGAGACTACACATGAAAAACTGTTGACGAATAATACGAAACAAAGTAAAAGTTCAAACTTTAATCATGTATGCAGTTTGAAATATATTCTTATAAAACTTTTTAAAAATGAACTTAAGAATTGCATAAATAATTTAATTTTAGGATTAATTTTTAATTTTTATTTTAGGAATTATAATCTTTGAATTATAATTCCTAAAATTCTAACGCTTTACCGCATTAGAATTTTAGGATACCGCGTTAGAATACCGTTTGTTATCGCGTAACCGAGAGGTCCGTGGTTCGATTCTCGGTGAAGGCGTTGCTAATTTTTCATGTGTCCTGCTTCGAATTAACCTAATGTCTCTACACTGGCGCCCGAACTGAAAAAGATGGTGGATGATGATTCTCCACCACCGGGATTTGGCTATTGGGTCCCCAAAACCCCATTCCCCCTTTAAAAGAGGAAGTATATAAGGTATTTCTCCCGCCTTCTTCGCATGCCTTCGTGGTGTAGCGATCAGCACTCGACGCATAACCGAGAGATCCGTGGTTCGATTCCCGGCGAAGGCGTTGTTCATTTTTCAATACTCCTGCTTCAAAAATACCTAATGTCTCAAAAAGGTCATTTTCAAATTGATATCACAATTTTCAATAAACATATCGTCGTCTGTTAAACTCAACCGCTTAATAAACTCAAATATGCTTGAAACGGAAGGGATTTTGATAAAGGGCAGGTACTGTATAAAGACACAGAGGGCATTCAGCTATCGAAGGTACCGCAGATAATACCGAGTATTACTATAGGAAACTGCTATGACGCTTTGTACTTGGCGCTGGGCTGTTAGTAGCCAAGCAGTAGAACTGCCACCTACCAATAACTGTAATTTTTTTCAGAAATATTAATAGACTTTAATAAAAAGTCTAGAAGAGCTCTTTCTTCTGTTCAGCTTTCCTTAGATTAAGTCCGAAAGCAATACACTTGCAAATCACAGACATTTCTTAGTAAATACTTCAATGGAGAGTTTTACATATCTTTATATAACCTCTTTGTTAATGTGAGGGGGTTATAAATCATCAACAACAGTAATGTCCTGATATGTAGACGATTAATGGTTTACGTAAGTTATGCAAAAGCTAAGACTTTAAGTATTCGTCTTTCATCATTGCCTGAAAATGATGAACAATATTTGTATTTATTAAAGCAGAGAAACCTGAGAAATCAGTTGCACCATTGCTGGATTCGAATCACTGGTCTTCCACTTGTTAGGTGGACGTCTTAGACTCTTACTTTATAAAATCACGCACGAAAGAATACTTACATTACTTACAAATGAACCAGAAGTTTACTACAAATATACTACTCATTGGCAATTAAAATGAACTATAAATATAACATTGAACTTAGTATAAATGTCACCTTCAATTGTATCATGTGATAACAGCAAAAGATTATTCACTTGTTAAAATGTCAGCAGATTGGTTTTTACCATATCATTTGAATGTCTTGATTGTTTCCAAATGTTATTTATCTTTCCGTGGGAGATAAATATTTAGATAAGAAGTAATGTTATATACATCTAATCCTTAGTATATACATAGGTCATAACAATGAGAAATATTTCTCTTTCTGACACTCTAAAATGTTTCGTGTAGCTCAAGAATCGACAGATATACGTAAGAAAGTTACAGTCCTAACTTTTTAATCAGACATAACGAAATAGAAGAAATTTTGAGAATTATGAGGTATTTCTCCCGCCTTCTTAGCACGCCTTCGTGGTGTAGTGGTCAGCAGGCTCGGCGCGTATTCGCGAGATCCCTGGTTCGAGTCACGGTGAGGGCATTGCTCATTTTTCATCTCTCCTACTTCGAAATAACCTAATGTCTCTACAGAGTCATAATTAGAAATTAATTTTGGGCTAGTCATGTAGAAAAGAAAGAAAGAGAAATAAGTTTGAGAGCTTCAGAATGATAATTAAGAAAACTGTTAAGGAAATCTAAAAGGAATCAATTTATTATTAATCAATGAAGCACTTAACTGAACCAGTACACAGTAAGAAGGAGATAATTATTAGCAGCAATATAGTTGACGTTTTAGCAACTGACTGATTTAGATCAGATTTCATAATGCACCAGCAACTGAGTTCCGTTTGTTTATTACGTACACATGGAATTTTCAACACACAGATTACTTATTTTTAAAAGGTGGCACAATGTTAGAAACAAACATGATCAAATACTGAAATAGTTGCAACTGGAGACTCAGTCAGGACAGCAATGAAGAAAACTTATATTTAAACTAATTTTCCCATTCAATTCATAAACAATATTCCCCCTTAAGATATCAATCATGCGCTTCCCATAAATAAGTGTTGCTCTATATCATTAAGGTTAAATACGCGCCTACTCACACAGGGTTAGGCAGAAGTAACACCTTTTTCGCATGACCTGGTAATCTCAACGAAAACTTTCATTATGGGAGCAGAATTATAGATGTTTCAGAGAAAATTAGAAGCAGATTATAACGAAATCTTTCACATGAAATTTTTGGGCGAAACGTTCAAAATGCTCTCTCGAATAAGGCTGCACTATATATAGAATGCTATTACTTCCGCCGAAACCTTTGTAAAATTACATGGATACGGATTAGTGCATGACAGACAGATGAGAAGGAGTATGGCAGAAAAACTAAGCTGCATATACGGTTTTTCTGTCTTCCGAAAGGTGACTATTAATAGTCGAGTAGATACGCTATCTCAGTGGTCTCAAATTGGTGGCTGGAGAGTGAAATGCCATCCTCGAAACAATTTTATTCTGCCGGCGATTGCAGTTTAATTACATATGTAATTCAAATACGGTGTTGCAAAGATTTGAAATTTTTAATTATATGAAGTCCGAGTTTACCAAACAATCTATAAATAGAGCAAATTAATTTACATTGTGACATAAAATTTCTTCAAAGATTTGAAGATACAGATTTTATTAACGTTGTAATTGTCAAAAAAGTATTATGCTTTGTCCTAAAAAAATATGATCAGTTAGGAAATTTGACATAAGAATAATCGCTTTTTTTATGAATACATTTATAGTTGAACAGCTTTTTTCATAGTTCAAAATAAAACCTAAAATAAGAAAAAAAAAAGAATGACAAAATCAGCGGTTGCAATCCGTAAAGCTAATTTCTAGTAATGTAATATAAGTAATATTTCTCCAGTTCACGGACATTATACAAATAAACTTTGTATTTGCATACAAAATTTATAATTATTTATATGCAAACATACGTATTTTTATTTACGTGTTGAAGACAAATTCAGTAAATAAGAGAAAAAGGCTAAGTTGTCATTATTTATTCTCAAGGTTTGTTCCCCTTAGAAAGTTTTCATAATTTATTTATTTTTACTTTAAGAAAGTTATTTAATTATAAAATAAATATTACAATTACTTGAAATAAATACCGTTCTGAAATATTAATACTATATTTAACTGTCAGTATGTTGAATTAGAAAATGTGACCACCAGAACTTTTTGCAGGTACCGAATTTAAGAGTTCAGATAGAAAATGCATATATTTTTTTGCATTATTATTGTTATTGCTTATGTACTCTGATAAATATTTAGCAAGCGAAATTTAAAATTCAATTAAAATATTTTTATTTTGTCGATAAAAAATTCCAATTTTGCTAAAAAAAATTCTGGCCCGTAGGCTGTTTATTTATCGTTCATTCGGCCTGCATGTAATTTAAGTTTGAAACTGCTGCGCTACCTGACGACTGATAATTCGACCGATGTTCGGATCCTAGCGAAAATGCTTGTTTGTAAGTTTTTTTCCCTCCCTTATGTAACGCAAATACAAACCAGTTGCCTTTAAAGAATCTTCTCCGAAGGCATCCCTTTTCCTAGGCAGATAACTCTTGCATGCTTTTCCCTTAATCAGCTAATCAATCAGTCGCCCTCCAAAAACAGCCAAAAGTCATCGGATATAAAGTCATAGGCATCTTACCAGGAAATGTTTGACAGAACAGATGTATTAAAGATGATATAGAAGACGCTTGTTTTTCAATATAAGTTTCAAAAAAGCTACTGATTTACATACAAGATTTGGATAAAATGTAGCAGTGTAACACATGTATAGTCACGGAAAAACTGTGGGAGAATATATTTAAACTTTCCCAACATAATCTTCTCCTATATCTGCCACCTTCTGCTAAGTTATTGGAAGGCATCGTACACCAACAGGACGTCAAATTCTATCATTCCCACAGCGATCACCCTATAGCATGGATAGCCTTCAAATGGAAGAGTTTGAAATAGTCCCCTGAGATATCACCTGCACACAGTATTCGGGAGATTGCGATGACATTTGTTGCTGACGAATCTAATCATTCTCAATGACAATGCTCGTTTCCATAATGCGAAAATTATCACGGATCTTCTGCAACTGTGGTGACAGAAGATACTGCAATACCAACCATACTCGTCCCATAGAATCAGTATAACTATGGTAACTTCCCCAAAATGAAAGAACCACAGCGAGAGATTCATTACAATAGTAGAGAGAAGGTTATTCATGCTAAAGGGTGAGTGCTACTCGAAATCAACAGAAGTGCGTAAAGAATTTTCTCCTTCCTTACAGCGTACCTTCGAGGTGTAATTAAAAGCATGTTTTTGGTACTTAAGATTTGTACGTATCTTCCACTCGTTACTCGTAAACGCGTTGAAACACACAATGGAATTGGGTGCTTTTCTACGTAATAACCTTGATTTAATATTACTTAAGTTAATCCTTTATTAATTTATATGACTGGATGCAGAAAAATTAACCTTTTAATTCACTCAAGATTCTAGCTTTAACAGTTTTTAAGATACAGTCAATTATTTAACTAAATTTTTACACTTTGCATGTGAAAAGGTTTTGTGGAGAAAGGTTTCTTAGCTGAATTCTAAGGCTTTGCTTACGTGTTAAGAGGAATACAATGAGAATTTTCGGTGGGGTCATTTTAGGGTTGTAAATTTTGCTTGCACTTGCGTCGGGTTCTTCGCATTCCTTTTGGCGTGCTTGGCGATATTTGAATTTGTGTTTAGTTCAACACCTTGGAATTTGGGAAGATTTTTACAGGGGTGTGTTACGGGGTTTGGAGTACTGGATTTTTCACTTTGTTTAGCGGGGATTGGCGATATATGGTTTTCTGTCTTGACAAAATCCGGTGCAGGTACCGTTCCTCTTTTTTTTTTGGCCTGACTTGACTCTGCTCTTTTCCGTGCCTTGAGCACGGGTTTTAGTGCAGTCATAAGGATGTTATTCTTATAGGAAGCGGGGCATTCGCTCCCTTAATTCTTTTGTGAAATGAGTACTTAACAAGAAGTTGTACTGGCTTCGGCCTTATTCAGTAATTTTTTTTTGTAATACATCCTACCTAAAAGGGCTGTTTGCCCCTCAAATTGATCCCAAAAGAATTTAAACTTCGAATCTCGAACCGCTTAGAATAGAAAATCTGCATTTTGATCCTGTTTGCTTCGCTGTACGACGTCTGTCAAGGTCTGGTTTTTCATCTTGATGGTTCCTGCACCTAGTTTGAGAGGGTGATGATTTCCGGATGTCTTCTGATTGCTGCGGCGTCCATGTTTCCAGCCGAGTGGAGCCTCTCCGGGTGAGCGTCTCGACGTAGGCCCAAGTTCCTGTAATGTTTTCAGTTGGTGGTCCATTCCCGTCTACGCCTGGAGCCATCGATGGAGTTTCTGGAAGTTTGGCTGTGTTATCTGTTTTAGCTAAGTTCAACTTTTGTCGTTTCCTTTCTTAACTGGGTTTATCTTAATTAATAGAAAAAAAATGAATTATCTTAATCGTAACTTACTAATTTGTTAGAATTAATTGTTCGAAGGATTCTCCCTATTTGTAAAATGGTAAATTAAAATTGGCTTAATTTTTTAATGAGTTTGTTTAAGATTTTATTTAAATTGTTAAGAAATTAGAAATTTTGTTTTATTTGGTGAACTACCAAAAAATGCTGAGTTAAGGTATGTTGTAAAACTGTACTGAGTTTAAGAAAAATTGGAAAACTGAAATAGAATTTTCGCTCCTTGTTAATATTCTAAATCTCTTAAGAAGGTGGTTCTGCAGTACTCTGTCAATTGAATACAAAATATTAGAAAACTTTTGATGAGCTATAATAAGATATCTAATTTTAAGTTTTTTTTCTTGATTGGTGGTATTCTTTAATTCTCTGTGAAATAAAAAAGGAAGGTAATTTTAAGTTATTAGGAATAGCAGATTTCCTTTAATTTTCTGTGCAATAAGATAAAATTTAAGATTGTTCTGATTAGTAGTGTTCTTTTATTTTCTGTGCAGTAATAAGGTGAAGGAACTTAAATAATTGTTACAGGAAATAGTTGTTATGAATTCTTATAATTTTTTTACTTAATGAAATAGTTATGCTTAATTAATAGTTATAAAAGTTTTATGTTGTTTATTTTGAAATTGCAGAATTTGTTGAAAGCACATGTTTATGTTTCGCTGTTAAAAATTAGTAAAATTATCTCAGGCTATTTTCATACCCCGGAGGTGAATGGGTTTATTACTAAAATTGATTTTGACATAATTCAATCTGTTTAAAAAATAAACTCTGAGGTTTTCTTAAAAGTTAATACTGATTTATGTGTTTATTTTTTTTAATGTTTGGACACATTGATTCACTAGCATCAAGGTTCATTGGGTTGTTGACATACAATTACAAATACACAACGCAACCGTTAAATTTGTTTGTTTTCTCTCCTTCTCAAAAGCGGTTTAACATTTACCACGATATTTTCGACGACGATGTTTTTAAACTGCGAAGTTTTTGAAATACTTTATTTTCGACGACGATATTTTGTAACACGATGTTTTAGAACTGCGATGTTTTCTCTTTGCTTTCTTTTCTTCCACGATGTTTTGTAGCGCGACGTTTTCGCCTTGCGTTGTTTTCTCTGCGACGTTTTTGTCCACGATGTTTTTGCTGCGGTGTTATCGGCGGACACCATTCTTGCTTACCAAAATATTGGGACTTTCCAATAAGATCAGTAGGTTTTTGACATGTTCGGAGGTAAACATTTTGTAATTACTTCGTAAACTTAAGTATAAATGTATATATTTTCTTTCTGTACAATATTTGAGTCCTATGTATATCACCGAATTTATTTTTAAAAAACATTTCATTTTGAACGGAATCAAATGCCGTACTTTTTCCATGCTCAGAAGAGTTTTAATTTGAGTGAAATGTTTCATATGTTTTCGCTAATTACAATAGAAAGATATACTGTTAAGTTTATTCCATTTTATTCAGCTAACGATTGCTAAAATTAAAATCAAATTTGATGTGTTATTAATATTAAATTCAAGCATTATTTCTTTTTCATTTACAAAGCTTCTTTTTGAAATACTTTCTCAAATATGAGAGGATTTTCAGCTTCTGAGGCATCTTTTAAATAAGAATTTACAGGCACTCTACAACTAATGCTCTGTTTGGTTCATTTCAAATTAGAACAACTTTCATTTTAACAGTTAAATACGTTATATATTACTGGTAATTTCTGATTTCCATGTACTTAACTTTCTACAGAAATTTCTGAAAGGAGTATACAGAAGGGGGTAAAAGCGTTATTTAAAATTTATAACTACATTATTGTAAATTGTGAAGAAATAATTCTTTTAATACTTATCGAAAATTTTGTTACCCTTGATTTCAACAATACGCATTCAAAAATTTATACTTTACTACTTGTTTAAGTTCGCATCTTATAGAATGTTGTTTAAAACACCTTTTAATAGATTGTTTTCCAGTAAGAACAATTCTTGTTTAAATAGTTTTATAAATATATTTATCAACAGAATTTCAATTTATGTTTACAAGTCAAGGTCATTATATATTTAGACAATATTTATAATCTTATAAATTTAGATATATTTAATAACTTCAGAACAATATTCACGAGAGTTTCTGAATGAACAAATGTTTCATTTCAAACACATTTATAAGTACTTTAATGAATATTTACACATTTAATAAAAGGCGAATGAACACTCTTTACACCAATATGCTTAAATACTCATATATATTTAATATTTTTCATTTCCGGTGTCTGAAATCTTTTATATTCTGTGAATTCACTATATGTTTCGAGTAAAGTAATTTACAATAGTTTAGCATATATCAGAATTTTTGTATAAGAGATTCGTATTAATATAAATTGAGAGAAAACTGTGTGCTTTATATTTAGTATTCGCTCAGAAAGTTAGCTTTCCTTCGAAAGTCTCTCCTCCTAGACAGATAGACCTTGGATGCTTCACACTGTTTAAAAAATTTAACCTGTCCTATGTGCCGAATTACAAATATTTTAACATACATAATTTTATATTTACATTCAGCTATCAAGTTCCAAACTTTTAACTTAAAACCCGTTTTCGGATGGATTCAATATGAAATTCAAATTTTCTACTAGATATATTTTGGCAGGCCATTCAATATCTCTTTTAGCAAATTTATGCAATTTAACAGTTCTCTGAATATATAATAAATAATAATTATGAATTTAGCGTTTAAACATTAGCCCCATTTTCATCAAATCCGAAATTTACCGGAATATTCGAAATTTACGCATTGCATGGCAATCCAGGATGTAACAATATGCAAAATGTATTGAAGTACTAATTAATATTATTGAGGATGCTTTTTTCATATATTGAAATTGTCTAGAAACATGTCTTTATCAATCTCTTCTCCTTTTATTGTGGATTACATGAAAACATAAGATTTGATTACGTTCCATTCAACAGTACATGTATTGAATAACAAAGATTTTTTATTCATAATTTTATACTATATTTATACATCAATTAAAATATTGCTTAATATGTTTTTTAAAAGAGAGAGAATTTTAGTTTGATATTTTTTCCTTGCAACTCTGTTAATTGCAGACCATGAAATAAGATAAATTTTGTACGCAATTGACGCATAGATACTGAATTATTTATGATATTTTTGCAAAAATAACGGTATCTTATCCGCAAATATTGTATGAACCTCAAATTTCCGGAAAGGAAAGAGCTGTGCTGGAAACCTTTAATGATCTGGAATCAATAAGAGGACCTTTCGCGATAGAACATTCTACGGCGGAATGCACGAGGGCTTTCATCCCCATGGATCGCATTTTTTTCAAATTCTTAATAAACTGTTATGATGATGTAGCACGTTCACATGGTAACATCATCTGGACAATACATGGCACTTCCGATAAGTCGGTAAAAGTTTTGTATACAATTTTACACAAATATATGGTTACAAATGCTAGAAATGTTAACTTATTAGCATATCTGTCGTTTGCAAAAATGTTTGTTGTCACGTGGGAACATCACGCCTGTATCTGCTGCAATACATAATGTCCTGAAACAGGATGCCTGTACCCACTCCAATAGATAACGACTTGAAACATGCCTCTGTAAAACTACGTATGGCTATGGAAGTCATGTAATGTAATTCAATTTAATTGAGCTAATTTAACGCTGAAAGGTAGGAATGCAGTTAATGTCGCCGGTGGCGGCAGTACTTGCAGTGTTGGCTGGAGTCAGTTTCATCAATGGAGCTAATACCCACTTACTCAGGGTAAATAATAGGTATTTCCTTCACTTCTACGTAACATAACACATATATATATATAT
>KK117541.1:272714-312160 GCA_000611955.2 Stegodyphus mimosarum
CTCTTTCTGGTAAGTGGTTTTATATGCTTGATATGAAGGGTGGATATTGGCAGGTAGACATGCATCCTGATGACCGGGAAAGAACAGAGTTTACTACCGGACAAGGACTTTCGCATTTCAAGGTGATGCGGTTTAGGTTATGCAATGCGTCGGGAACATTCGAACTCCGCATGGAGGCTGTGTTGAGAGGTCTTTCCTACGAAGCCGTTCCAGTATGCCTGGATAACATGATTATCATCTGTAAAATTTCGAAGAGCATTTAGAAAATATTAGGAAGATGCTTTAGAACCTCAAAGGAAGTCAATCCAATGTTAAGTCCGGACAACTGTAAATTCACTGTTCAGACACAAAGTGATTTACTTCGGACATGCAATCTCTGCCGGAGGAGTGTAAATGAATCTAGAAAAAACTACGACAGTTAAAGATTCCTGACGTCCCGAAAATCACCTTAGAAATTTCATGAGGCTTTGCTCCAATATAGGATATTTGTTAAGGTCTTCTCAAGAACCCTTCGCAAACTGACAGAGAGCAAGCAAAATTTCTTAAGGACAGAATAATGTGAGGATTTATTTAACAAACTAAAGGGAGCTTTAACATCTGCAACAACCGTGACGTATCCTAAGCTCGAAGAACTCTTTATTCCTGACACTCATGCCAGCAGTGAGAGTGATGGCTTAATTTTTTCCAAGGAATAAACGGTCAAGAACGAGTCGTAGTATGTTCGAGAAAGTGCCCCTAAACCGGGAAGAAATATTTCATGTATATATATCTTGGGTATATACATATTCTTCAACAGTTTTCTTTGCAAACCTATTTTTTTTAATTCATTAATTCCACAACAACTTGTTTCTGGATTATAATATGCTGTAATCCAAATCTGTGTTATTATAGTAATCTAAATCAGCATTATTATAGTCATTTGAATTATTATAGTAAGCTAAATCTCCTCTTTTTTAACAATTTTCAACATCTCTTCCAGATAACCAGGTATGTGTGTCTCAAAAGGTCAATGATTAATTATAAAGTTAAGTAAACCTGATCCATTTTTGTTACATTTCTAACATTTAAACATCAAATCACGTTTTAGTGCATTATTCAAAAAAAGCAGTTTTATAATTACAAACCGTTTATTAGGATGAAAATCTTTCTGCTTTAGGATGAATTTAGTTACCATTGAAAACTATTTCCTTTAAATATTTTTCTTAGAGAAAATATTTTAAACCTTTTATAAATTCTTTTTTCTTTATCAAAACGTCTTGTTTCGTTATTTCGTTAGTTTTTAAAGAATTTAATAAGGTTTATAAAATTTATATGCGTATTTATGTTCTTTTCATTCTGAAACTTTTAGAGTTTTATAAAATAATTATTTTAAATCAGCAACAATAATTAAAGACACAAGCTGAACTATGTCGAAAGCTGATAAACTGCTCGCACTAAAGAGACGCTTATTTATCGATAGATAAATTGACACCTGTATAAAACTCGTACTCTTTCTATAAGCATATGATCAGTTATTGACGTTTTCTTGCATTTGTTTTTATATATATGGCCTCAAAATTCCTTCTACATTTCATTTTTAGATTACTAAAAATCGTATTCATTAAATGCTTTATTAAATGCTCATGCTTCTAGGAACACTATAATACATTTGCATAATATCAAATAACAGATGCCTTTTTTTCCTACCTCTAAATTGAATATTCACCATACTTTTTTGATTTTCTTAGGTTACACAATGATCAAAAGTAGCAGGATTTTTAAGTACTGATTCGAGATCATCAATAGCAAAAAATTCACTTAAATCTTAAACACTGCTTCGTTTAAATTTTTCATACCAATCTAACAGTTTTTTCCTTTCCTTTTGTTTACTTTCACATATTTAATAATTTCGAGAATATCTTCTTTTTTGATATCTCCAAAGAGGCTATATTTTTATTTTAGTTTAGAATATTTAGATTCATCAGTATGTGTTGCACATATACACAATGCATCAAAATGTAAGCAGTAGTTAATTGTAATATTATTTAAGGGTTGTTTTACCTAAAACCGAATCTCGAACAATTAAAAAACCCCAAAGTTTCGAATTAGCAATAAAGAATATAGATCTGGACTGGGTTCGTAAAATCATGACCTGCACTGCTCATATTTATTATAGGAGGATAATCTTTCTTTTTTGAGGAATCCATTTATTTAATTAGTTAGACGTTAGAAGAGTGTGTAAGGAATTATTCCTAAGCCTTAAGTACGACGAAGGGTGTAAAGAACCCTTTATTAACTCAGATAAAAGTTCACAGACGGCATCAACTTGTGCTTTAAAAAGCCAACAATTTTGTCTTAACTCAAAGAGGTACACGCAGGCTGGCTCGTAAACGTCTGCGTAAACAAACCTAATGGCAACAAGCTCTCAACGCCACAAAAATCTAATCGCTAGTAAATCTAACATAACAAGGTGGCCTTCAGACAGGCAAAACACGCTTTAAATTCAGTTTCCATAACCTTCTCTTAAATACTAACTTCTTTCTATATCATTTGAATACACGCGAGCTAACTCATTTGCATTCTGGCGAGAAAGTGTGAGTTGAAAGCAAGAGCAATAGGAAAGGTTGCTTTAAAATAAAATTTAACTGTTAACTGAATCAAGTAAATCGCCACAAGTTAATCAAGTAAGAAATAATAATGAAGATCTATTAAAAGAAAAAAATAAGGCATTCAAGAAACTTTAGTAGAATTCCATAAATAATAAAATGCAAATAACTAAATCCAAATTACTAAACACTAGGTACAAATAACTAAAAGTCAAATAAGTTTATAAGTACAAATAACTTAAACACTAAGTACAAATAACTAAAAAACTAGAAAAATATGAAAAATCAAATAAAAAATTTGCAAAAAGGATTCAAGAAGCTATTGTAAATATTTTATTTCTTTCATTAGAATCATCGAGAATTCCTGATTTAGAATATCAGCCGCATGAATTTGGAAAAACATTTCGTGTAAAATCTGCATTATCCACTCAAACTAAGGAGATAATATATTTGATCCTTTTATTAATGAGGGTTTTGATAAAAACAAACTTATTAAGGATTTAAATTACAAAGTGAACTTTTAAATAAAAATGCAGAAACTTTGAATGACGTAATAAAAAATGCAGAAAAGATAAAAAAATGAAATTGCATCTCAGTTAGGTGAATATGAATCTGCTATTAAAAACAGAGAATAACGTCAAGGAAAAAAAGAGACGAACCTACAGATTTACGATCATTTGTATTTATACATAAATTTTTTTTAAATGTTTTTCAATGGAAGAAAAAAATGGAGGAAAAGGAGGCCTATGGTCTAGATGAATCGGATGCATTGACTCAGTACTGCCTAAGAAATTATTTAATCAAATAATCTTATTGTTAGATATGTTCTTATAAAATAGAACTATGACTCATGCAGATATAAAACAATATTGGAATAAATTTCTATCCTAAAACCTTCAAGTTATAGGATTTTCATCCTAAAACTGAAGGGTTTTTCACATTTAGGTTTCACATTTAAGCTGACGATCTAAAGTCATAGGATTTCATCCTAAAACCGAAAAGTTTTAAGGTAACCTTTAAACTCAAATTGGTTTTCATTGATTTTCATAGTTAATAAACGAACAATTATGGAAAAAAGAAAGTTTACTTGAGGGATGGACAAATTTGTAAATTAAAATCTACTTTTAAAACAGATGAAGAAATAACATTACAGATTGATAAATCTAAAACACCGGATTATGAAATTAACGAAAACTTAACTTAATAAGGGGAGTAGAATTACTATAATTAAAACACAGTAAAAGAAAATTGGAGGACTTTTACCCTTTGTTGCACTTATACCTCCATTAAGCTCTGCAGCTAAATTTGCAGGTCCACCTTTACTATAAGCACTTTATCTGGTTTAGCTGCTTCAGATGCACAAATAAAGAACAAAAAGATTTTTTGTTCTTGAAAAAAACTGGAAAATTTTCGAGGAAAATAATACGTAGCAAGGGAATATCTTAACCGTGGGAATTACAGGACAAATGATTAAAGAAATGAAAAAAATTTTAGAGACATTTTTACGTCAGATTTATAACCTAAAAAGGCGAACAAATTCGGAAAAGGAGTCATGAATTTAGATGTATATATAGGCCTTGAAATTCACTGGGTGTGTTATTATAATTATCCTAAATATGAATTTATGGAATATTTTGTTCCTTTTGGTCAATATAAACTAATTAAAATTGAACTCAAATAGAAGTTTACTCCTGATAATATTACAGAATTTCTTAATTCATCTAATAAACGAAATGTATATAGCCTAAAATGATGGTTTTTTTCAACATCCTGCTTCTGTAAAGTGTGGTTTATATTGCATGAAATATAACACTGAAAGAAATAAAGGAATTTCGCCTAAAAAAATACTCACTTCTTTTACGTCACATCTACACGTAATAGTTCTAAAATGTACGCTGCAACAAAAAAGGGGTGGACAGTTCTATATCTCCCGTTCTACTGGGCCTATTGACAAAATTCAAATTGCATTTTTCACATCTCGAAAGCGCGAATTAGGATATGCATTAGATTTATATGTAGCGTTGTTCTAATATAGGTATTTTGTCACAAAATCGGACCTTTTCTGAAATGACATGCCACGTTTTTTCCATATTTCGATTCTACGACTCAAATTATGCCAAACTGCCAAGTTTGGTAAAAATCGCACGAGCAGTTTTTAAAAAATTGGCTCTGAAAATTTTAGCTCCTCAATGTTAATTCAAATTTGGTATGTATTTATTAATATGTCTATTTTTATGAAACTTATTTGGTTCCTTCCTACACATTTCGAAATTTAGGTTCATTCCAATAAAATTTACCTATTTTTATTTCTTAAATTTGTATTTTTAAGTAATTTTTATAAATTTTTCGAAAAAAAAATTTGAATAATATTGTATAAAATGTTTACAGTCATCTTAAAGTAGATGTATTTCTAAGCATACCTGCGAACAATTAGAGCTTTTTATTCAAAATGTCCGAAGATATAAGCGAATTTATCTACTGGCGCGTTTTGAAATTTGGCTAATTTGTTGAAAGCTATAATAGCGGAAATGTGGTTTACGCGCCTTTTTAAAATTATTTGAAAATAAGAACGATGTGACTTAATTTTTCCACTCATCCACAATGTAAAAAGGTAGCAACGATATGACTTTTTTTCCGCTCCTGCACAATGGAAGGGAAAGGAAAATAGGTTGCCATATATTAAGAAGTTCGCTAAGTGAATTATTCTGGGCTCAACCTGAAAAAAGTGCGCCAAGTTAAATTTTTGAATTTCTCCGTAAATTTCGCATTAAATTTTACAAAATTTAATATTTAGGCATAATTTGAGTCGTAGAATCGCAGTACGGGAAACAATTGGCATGGTATTTCAGAAAAAGTCCAATTTTGTGTCAAAATAACTATATTAGAACAAAGCTATATATAAATCTAATATATATCCTAGGTCGAGCTTTCGAGACATGGAAAACGCAATTTGAGTTTCGTCAATCGGCCAAGTAGAACAGGAGATATAGAACTGTCTTTTTTTTTCCGCAGTGTACAACAGCGTGTGCAATATCTATTATAGTGGCACTTTCGTGTAAAGTGTAAACAAGTTTTTACAAAGAACATCCATATAACATTCTATCACAGCGTTTTAAATCATATCTATATGTTATAGCTTTAAAACGGGCCATACGACGTCTAATACCGGTGTTAATGGCACTATTGTGTAACGTGTTACTTGAAAATTGTAATCTTAAATAAATTATATAGGAAAATAATGTTACTTAAAAATATAAATAACGTTGCTTAAAAATTATACAGTGCATGTTAAATATAAATTATTTAGAATTTCCAAAAATATTTCAATTTTCCTGTATTTTTTTTTCAAATGAAACTATTTATGTATAATTTTTTAAAGAATGAACAGTTAAATTGCCTCATTAAAAAGCAGAAGAAGGAATAAAATTCAGTTAAACTTACTTATAATTTTATACCAAAACATACCATTTGGGAATTATTTAACGAAATACATTAAAAAATTTATGATTAAACTATTGCCCGTAACCTTTTTTGAAACTACAAGAAGAAAATGGTTTTCAATATCGTACATTATTATTAGTACTGACTTAAAGTCATGCGGTAATTTCGCATCAAAAGGAATTTTGTTTATTAGTAGTAAATTAGAAAAATGTTTATTAGTAGTAAATTAGAAAAATGTTTATTAGTAGTAAATTTAATTTAAGTGCTGCTTTGTACTAACGGTTCCCAACCGGGAATTTGCGGAGACCTAAGGGCTGCATGCACTTCTCAGACGCTCCTCAACTATCCCAGGAAAATAAACAAACGAATGAATGATGTTAAGAATAAGAAACATAGTAGAATCAAAAACAGAAATTGAGAAATTATGTACTGAAGGTGGAAGTTTGCAAGTTGAATCTCACGTCTCTTCTAGCAAATGATGTTTCTCTGCGTTCCTTGGAATTGCACATCTGGAAAGATTCTTGCTCATTTTCAGTTGTTCGAATCCACTGGAACCTTCTTGAAACTTAGCTCCATATAAATAAATGTAGCTTATCAATATGGAATCAACTCAGAGAGAAAGATAACAATAATACCATTTCTTAGCGGTTCTTCCATATAATTTTTGTAAATTTTACTTCTTTAAGATTTAGTTGTCTAACTAGTAAGTGTTCATTAATAAAAGTGATAGTAAAAATAATAAATTTATAAGGTATATCTCCCACATTCTTCGCGTGCCTTCGTGGTGTAATGGTCAGCACACTGAGCCGGTATTTCAGAGGTCCGTGGTTCGATTCCCGGCGAAGGAATTGCATATTTTTCATGTCTCCTGCTACTAAATAACCTAATGTCTCTACAAACTAAATAAAATCACCTCTTAAAAGCAGACTCTATATACCAGTATGCGAAGAATATGGGAAGACATCATGAGTCCGGCTTGCTGCACATTGAAGGAGAGTGGTTATATCAAGGCATTGATATGTGTGCAAAAGAGCAACCTCTGGTGTCTCATTAAATATTTTTGCACTTTTTTTAGCGTTGTGTCTTAATCTAGGCCTACAGTACCTTATAGTCGCAAAATAATAAAATAAAATTTCAGTGGTCTTCTATAAAGAGTAATATGAGTTTCAAACAAAAAAAATGTGTCAACTTGCTTTTGAATTGAACTGCTTGAACTGTAATGATTAACTTGCAGAAAGCAAATTTATGGTAACGACTTTAAAAGATAGCGGCAGAAATATTGTAAAATATCTGTTCTAACAAAAATAGGTGTGTTTCAATGATCTTTAAACAACTTTATGTATGGCAAAATGTTCACAATATCACATTTGAAAATAAACTGAGATATGGTAAAGTTAAAAATTTTGAAATACAAAGTCATTTCATGGTATTGCATAACTGTTTAGTCATCTCCTTACTTTTGCAGATCTTCTATAAATTTTACCTATCCGTGGAATAGATAGATGCATTTCATAATCTTGAATATAGATTTGAAAATAGTTTTGCTATGTTCAAATAAACTAACCTAGCCTACCCATCTAATACAATTCTTAAACATCATTAAACTCTAAGCTACAGAATGGCCCTAAAGGACTTTTCCAGATGAGCTCATTCTAAAAGGAGCTCCGTAAGTCAAAAGATTTGGAAACCACTGCGTCGGTACACAATGTTAAATAACTTATATCTGGAAAGATTTCTTGAAAGTTCAACCAAAAGTGTAATTCTGATATAACTTTGAATGAATTCTTATGTAAAATTAAATTATGTATTGTAAAGTTTATCCTAATTTTATTAACACTTATTTTAAGTTATGCAACTTTTCTATCTATTCTAATTTCAGCTTACAGTTTCCTACCAGAATGTAATTTCAGAAGTGCAGTGAATGCAAATGAGTAAGAGTAATATTTAAGTTGATGTTTCGCCGACTTCGTGAGAGAGAGAGTCTGATTTTCCTGATAGCTTCGTCTATATCTTTCATATAGCTTTAGTTTAGTTTAAATTCATAATTATTTACATTCAAGCCCAAGTGGAGGCTTTGTATTTACTCCGAGTTAAGAGTTGATTGTATTTATTCTGAGAAATAAAGGGTAGTTAACCCTTCTTACGTCTTACCTGTTTGCTCACACACTTAAAGCGATTATTCGCTTGTTAGTTGTTAGTATTTGTGGGATTCTAAGATTGAACATTGGAATTAAATAAGTAAAACTCCCCATTTGGCGCCCGAAGTTGTTCTTAACGAACCATGCCACTAGGTACTGAAGATTTCTCATTGACCGCTCCCACCTTTCACTTCCCTCAGCCAAAACCAAACCCCGTGGAAGGATTCGAATTTTCGTGGAAACTATGAGAGCGGCGATGAAGCCAACAGCAACTTTTGATGGAAGAAGATCCGTAATGACCTTCCTGGAGCAGCTGGATACACACCTCACATTATATCCTGTCAACCAGCCGCAGAGAATTATCATCGCTACGACGAATTTAAAAGGTCAAGCCGTCAGCTCGTGCAAGAACATTGGCAAGAGTTTGTTGGGGGATCAAGGATCCGAAACGTACGCTTGAGAAAATTTTAAAAATTTGCTATTAAAAGCCTTCCCAGTTGTGAGAGACCACGTAAGACTGGAATCAGAATTATTCAGTAAATATCAAACTAATTTCGATGAATTAACAGATTTTAGCTTAAGAAAGATCCCTATTGACAAATTATTATATGGAAAAAGGCCCGACAATAAAATCATTGAAATAATTTTGCCGCGGTTGCTTTCGTCAATTCAGGATTTTTTTTAAGTTAGAATCCGCAAATACGAGAAAGCTTATTCGAACTAGTTGTTGAATTTCAAAGTAGGCGAACGGCTGAAAACGCGCGTGAGAACAGTCTTAGGCAGTATTCAAAGTTTCCCGCCCAGACGAAACCTCAAGGTCAGCAGAATTTCTATCGGCAAGAGGCAAAAGTAGCAAAGCCGGATAAGAAAAAAGCCGTTCAGACCAAAGCGTGAGGAAATAAAAAGCAGTTGGACCAAGGGGTTGAAAAGAAAATTTTTAACTAATCACGGTGACCAAAAGGAGGGTGAAGTCACCGTTTGAGAAAGTGAATCCCTCAGAAATCAAACTGAAAATACGGTAGTCGTACAAAATTTGGCCTTGCTAGAGATCCGGATATTACTAAACGACGTCCATACGACCTCCCTGCTGGATACCGGGGCTCAATGCAGCTTCCTGCGGCAATAATGTTTTTAAAAAGCATTTTCGTCATTATAGACTGTTTTAGACAACGGGACAACGAGTGATTGCTGCCCAAGGCAAACAGTGTGTCTACTTCGGAAAAGTGGGACTGCATGTTCAAATAAAAAACGAGGTTCAGAAAATAAATTTTCTCGTAGTAAAGATTTTGCTAACCGCTGTCATATTGGAGGTTGACTTCTTACACACAGGTAGCGCAAAAATTAATTTTAAAGATTCTACCTTACAGGTCAAGATGAACAAAATTCAAAAGAAAAGCCGCAGTCTGGTCTCTATGCGCGGACTTGGGTATAGCAACTTGTTGGGCTTCTTGTAGCAGATGCAGTAAAAAATGCGACTTTAACTGCTCCAGAAAACTTAAGACACACATCTTTCCATCAAAAATTGCTGCTGGCTTCATAGAAGCTCTAAGAGTGTCAACAACAAACCCGAATCCTTCCACTAGATTCACCGTGGTATACGGGGCTTGTGACGTTGAGGGTAAAATGCTAAATGTTGAATTTTGTTGTGACATCCTGGTTCTTTTTAAACGTTGAGCGCCAGTGTAAAATCTATGACGCTTTGGAAACATAAACTTTTAAAAAGATCGTTTGAAGAATTATCTTCTAAACCTTGTGAAACTAAACAGAGATCAGAAGAAGGGTATATAAGACCCTTTATTCAATCATAAAATTAACAAATGACTCAACTTCGGTTACAAGAAGTCAGCACTTCTGACTTAAATACGTAACAATACCAATTTCAAGGTGTGTAAATTAGCCTAACGGCTCACAGAATACTTTAACGAGCGGGAAGAGCTCTGGTCTTAAGTAACTGGCGAGACAAGCCTAAAGGCAAGAACACATCAATGCCGCTAACGCACATAATCGCGAATAATCACAGCACAACGTGGCCTGGAACAGGCAGACACGCTCTGCAAACTAACTTTCGAAACTCTTGTTTAAATAGAAATTCATTCTATCTTAATCTGAATAAACTCTCGCTATCGCATTTACATTCTGGTATGAAAAGCGTGAGTGAAAGCAGAATGATAGAAAAAGCTTTTCAACTTAAAATGAACTATTAGTTAAAAATAAATAGATAAACGTCACAAGAATATTTTGATGTAACATATAAAGGTGCTTGTTTTGTACTATGTTGGCGGAAAGAAATTGAAAGGAGAATTGTTGTTAAATCATTAAACATCCAAATGCTGTCAAAATATATCAGAAAAAAGGACACCTAAAATATTTTATATAAATTGTTTTAAAAATTTTTATCACTATTTCCCGCCTCGGAGAGGAAGATAATTAATTTAACTAAACTTTCCCTTATAATCCGAATATTTCACAATATAATTCCTTTTTTAGCATATTTTGCTCAGTAGTCAGATAAATTATATTTCATTCCTGCATTCACGATATGCTAGTTTTCCTATTACGATTTCCTTATTTTAAAAAAATTGCTTTCTTTTGAAAGTAATGGAGAAAGTAGCATACCTTAATGGAGTAATTATATACTTTAAGCAAAAGCTCCTCAAAAAAGAGTTATAGTTTGAAATATTTAAGGCATATGGAAAAATTCAATTCTAGAAATTAATGATACCAATCATACGCTTTCTCCGTGTGGGTGAAAGAAAGAAGACAAAAAACTTAAATTTATTTATCTTCAGTTTGCTTTTTTATTGCATTATGAAATAATAAAAACAAACCCATTTATTTGTATAGCAAAATGCTATTTAAAACAAGATTAGATATTTCAGATGATCTATAAATACACGTGTTAAGTATTTGTTTTATTATATGTTAAAATGCATTTATGTCTAACATGTATTCTTCAGAGATATTTACGATCATCGTATATAAATATATAAGAAGGGCAAGCACATTTTCCTGAAGATCTACCGTTCCGTGGCACGCTTTAGGCAGGCTTTTATAATACACTCACGTTTGTGAAAATTGCAACACCAAGAAGGAATCGTCATAATTGAATGCAATTTAATACACAGTTGAGTGGTAGTGGTACAAATAAATGATTAAATGTTCAAAGCAAACAAACAAGAACAAGAGATCAGAATCAGTATTTTGTGTGGCCACCACGAGCCGCAATAAGTGCTGCTACACGACGTGGCATGGAGTCAAACAAAGTTTGAATGTCTGACTGAGGAAGAGCATTCCATATCGTTTGTACGCGTACCCAAAGTTCGTCTGCAGACGCAACAGGACGAGGATCACGAGCAAGACGCCGACCAATGACATCCCACACATGTTCAATTGGCGACATATCCGGGGAACACGCAGGCCAAGGAAGAAGCTGTACCTGCTGCGCTGCAAAGAAGGATTTAACAATCCGAGCAGTATGAGGGCGGGCATTGTCCTGTTGAAATACAGCGCCTGGCAAGCTTTGAAGGAAGGGAACAGCTTCGGGCTGTAGAACTTCACGGATATACCGGTTGCTGTTCAGATTGCCCACAATTCGTAGCAATTGAGATCGTCTATGATATGCTATGGCGCCCCAGACCATAACTCCGGGTGTTCGTCCACTGTGGCGTTCGATAATGCACTCCGGAAGGTGGCGTTCACCGGCATAGCGTCTGACACGAATGCGGCCATCATGGTACCACAAATTAAAGCGGGATTCGTCAGAAAACACGACATGCTGCCAATCAGCACGCCAGTCTCTATGCTGATTGGCCCATTGTAGCCGCAGGCGGCGATGGTCGTGCGTTAGGGGGATCCTGTATAAAGGAGTCCGTGCGCGCAGTCCACACTGCAGCAGACGTCTACGAATTGATGAAGCACACAATGAAACACCTGTAGCTATTGACCACAGTGCTGCCAATTGTCTAGAGGAAGCTGTACGGTCCGTCCGCGCCATGCGGACCAGGTGTCTATCATCGCGAGCTGACGTCACATTTCGGGGTCCACTCCCGGATTTCCGAGTTGTCCGACACTCGTCCGTCCACTGCTTCCAAACGCGCATCACTGTGCTGCTGTTACGCTGCACACGAGAGGCTACTGCACGATACGACAATCCAGCTTCACGAAGGCCGATGATTCTCCCTCGTTCAAACTCTGTAAGTTGTTCAAATCTCGCTCTCTTTCGTCGACGAGGCATAAGTACAGATTGAGTTAACGTTTACCACTAGCAGATAACCACCGATAACCATACACGCCTCGCTACAGCCGTCTATTTATTCGGATCCATCAGCCGTTCAGAGGGCGCTGCTTAGCATACGCATGCGCTACGGATTTGCAATTCTAATCATTTGCATATCATGCGCTACTTTGCATTTCCTGAAAATTTCAGCTCACTCGCGTAAGTCCTTCATGGTGTTGCAATTTTCACAAACGTGAGTGTATATTCTTTATACGTTACGCGGAATTGTAACCCGTGTCAGTAGTTAACGTGCTATTGTACGTTACGGAACTGCAACATATAGACGTATTCCAGAACGTTTTATGAACGTTTTTTACGTGATATATGAGAGTACTAGTAAAACGGGCATTCTACGTGCTTATGTACGTTATAGAACTAACATATAGATGTGATTTGAAACTTTCTGGTAGAACGTTGTATGGATGTACTGTTTAAAACCTTCTTCATACGTTATACAAGAGTGTCATTAACACTGGCATTAGACTTGCTATTGTACATTTTAAAACTATAACATTTAGACGTTATTTGAAACCTTCTTGTTTACACGTTACATGAGAGGGCCATTAACCCCGGGAGTGGACGTGCAGTCCGTTTTAGAATTGTGACATGTAAACGTGATTCGGAATGTTTTGTCTGAACGTTCCGGACACTTTCGTTGCACGCTTGCATTGAACGTTCTCTGAAAGTTCCGGTGCTAGTTAGCATGTCTGTCCCTTCGAGCGTTAGTGACCCAGGGCCACTGAGATCCTGCTTAGCGTTCAGTATGACCCTTCTAGACCGATTTAACCACATTCGCTTGAAAATTGTGGGCTCTCGACTAACACGAGCAGCCATGTCGCGTAACGATGAACCGAAGTCCGACAGAACACGATCCTGCCCCACTCGAATTCCGACACGTGCTGATAGGAGTTTCTGTTTTTTGCACGAGGCGTAGAATGAACTTTCCCCCCAAAAAAATCAATGTTCAAATGCGATTTCCAAATACGAAACCTGCAAACTCTTCCTATTTATACAGAGTATACATGGCATTACTCATACCAGTTTTGTGTGCATGCGCTGGAATGCTAACCATTTGCATATCCTAGCATGTAGTACCTTTCATGCGAATTTGACTTTTGTTGCATGCTGCCTTTATGACATAGCAATTTTAATGACGAGCAGTGTATCTGAAAGACTTTTACAAGGATTTTACGTTTTACTGTTTGTCTGTGTTGCATATCTTTAAATTAAGGATTAATAAACGAGTTGGAAAATGCTTCTGAATGATCCGTGACTAAAGAGACTTTATAGCATAACGTACGTTTTATTTTAATTCAGTGTATGAAAGAACTAAATTACGTATTTACTTTTGCAATTTAGCAGATGGAAAATGTCCCTTTATGAGAAATCATGTTATCTAGTCATTCATAAATGATTTAATGCCTTTTAAATATAGCGTCTTTCAGTATTATATGTATGATGGCTTTACATGACTTCCAGTCCTAATAATTGAAAAATATTAGAAGTTAGAGAATAAGATTAAATGAATGGTTTCTGCAAGAGATACTTATAGATCTTTCTGATTATGACAAGCAAACAATTTAGTTACTACTTCGCAGGGATGTGAGAAATTTTAGCGAAAGCTTCATTGAGATTCAAACAGGAAAATTTATTTTGTTAATTCATTACTTTTACTTTAATGTAAAAAAGGAAGAATAAACTTTAAAATCCTCAGAAGTAGTATGAAAAGTATTCGCATTATTCTTTTATATCTCTCTCTTCTCTGAGCTGTCTTTTTCATGTCTTTTTACCTAGCTCTATGTTTACAAATCAGAAGATATTTCGCTATTTTATTAACAATGATAACAGAGATCGGTGGAAGCATTCCTTACAACAATGTCAAGCTGCTAAAAATTGTCCATTAAAAAATTTTGGATTTCAAAGTAAATTGGTAAACTCCAAAAACTTTAATTTCAGGAACAGCAGAGTAAAAAGAGTAGTTTCAGTAATAATAGTGTTTCAGTAATAAGTTTTAAATCTCAATGTCATCTTGAAAAACAAATTTGATCGTATTACCTCGCAAATTCAAGATACAGTATTATTTAGCTAAATCCAAAACATTGCTTTAAGCACAAATTCATGTTAAAAGGTATTCTGACATGAGCTCAAATCACATTGGTAATCATTGAACAGAAAGTCTAAAATTCAAATAAATAACAATTTTGCTGAAGTGCTATTACGATTTGCTATTAAGAACACTTAAAAAGCAGACTTCACTAATCAAATTGAGTGTATTAAATAAATGCCCATTAAAAAAGTTATTGTTTGGATTAAGTTAAAAAATACCAAACTTCTGACTAACATCAGTGTTAATTATTTGCACAAATAGAAGTTTTCATCCCGCAGCTAAAGGGTAGCCTCAAGTTCCAAAAGGCTCAAACATGGATTACTGGATCAAAAATTGATAACTTGTGTCTTAAGGTTTAATGACGAAGTTCAGGTAAGGTAAGCCCGCACTTGATAAATCCCCGACTGACCAAGCAATTAGAAATTAAATCCAAAGAATAGAGTTAGGTCATTTTCAGTCCAATTTTTTTTCTTTATCTGATAAAATATGACCAACCCAGTAAAACACAGGACATATAAAATACACATAAGTGCTTGAGCTAATAAAGAATACCTTTTTAGTTATTGTTTTAACCTTTATGAATCTATTTCAGCTGTGGCTTTTTTAAATTTTACTCTACATTTTGTTAAAAATGATTAAATTTTAATCTAATTCTCTTTGTTTTAACCTGTAGGCATCTATTTCAGTTTAGATATAGATAATCCGCTTCTTTAAAGAACAGATTAACTTTACTGAACAAATGATCAGCGCTCCAACAAAACGGAGCGATAGTTCTTTAACAGTTCACCGAGAAGTGCTGTTGGGAAGCATGCCAAAATTTGATTCCTCTTAATGTTAACACTAGCATCCTTTCCTTTACTGCTTACCGGAAACATCTCTGACCTATTTTATGATTGTATGTGCGTTACATAGAAGCCCAGTGGAGCAGTGGTTAGCGCTTCGCGCAGCAGTGCCATAGATCCGGAGCTCGATCCTCGAGCTGGGCATGGTTGACTCAGCCTTTCATACCTTGCGGGGTCGATAAAATGAGTACCAAATTGTTTTGGGGACCAAACACCGGGCGTCCTGCGACAAGCCGACCACTTGTCCAGGTAAAGATGCACAAGCACCCGGAGCCCAAGGTCTAGGAAACAGATATCAGGGCACTTCCGGCCATGGCTGTGTAAGGGCTGTTCGTGTCGCCGAGTTTAGTTTTTAGTTTATGTGTGATATATATGTGTGCTTTTGGTTTGCTTGTGTTCCATCTAGTATTTAAAAAACAAAACAACAAATAAATAAACCGACGCATCTCAGCAAAACTAACCATCCTTGTTTGCAAATTGATGGAGTTTTTTTTATCTGTCATTGCGAAGATCTGTTTAAAGTACGTAGATTACAAGAACTAGTTCAGTAGATTCCCAGTTGTAAGCGCTCTGGCGCTCCTTTTCTAGTCGCGGATCTGTGTCCTTCGCAGTTGTAATTATTCTCTCTCTTTTCATCGTTCCTACTCCAGTCGCGGATCTGATTCCTACAGAGTCTTCCTTATTCACTTTTTTCATCGCTCCTGCTCTAGTCACAAATCTGGCAAATGCGGAGTCTTGATTATTTAACCTTTTCACTTCATCAAAACTGTTCTTTTGAGTTTCATTTTGATTCTTTGAATATTGTGCTCTAGTATAGCTATATACACTGGTGTGCAAAAATTAAGAGCGAGACGGTTTTTCCAATATAACTTTGTACAAAAGCTTTCCAAATCACCACATTTAATACCGTAAGATCCCCAATACGTAAGGACATAAGTAATGTAAGCAACACTTACTAAAAGAGAAATCAGAGGGATAAAAAGAAGCTTTATTGTAAAAGTAGCATGGAGCGCAATGCGACTGAAGGCCGAAACATCCCTGTGATGGGTGTCCAGCAAGAAACATCCGGTCTTTAATAGGGGATATGATCTCCCCTGACTGCAAGGCAGGTTTCACATCATTTGTGCATGCTGGATATGTGGTTGTTAATGAGCTGTTGAGACACTGCTGCTCGTTCCTCTTGTAGCACCAATCTCAGTTTCGGAATCGTTACTGGCGATACGTTACGTGCTGCCACGGGTCTCCCTAGTAAGTTCCGTACATGCTTGACGGGATTTAGATCCAGAGACCTTGCCGACCAATCCATGTGTTCAATATCTTCACTCTCCAACAGCTCTTCGACAGTAACTGTGCGATGAGGTGGAGCGTTGTCGTCCATGAAGAGGAACTGAGGACCCATAGCCCTTGTGAAAAGACGCATGTAAGGAAGAAGAACCTCGTTACAATAGCAGTCCCAGGTGACGAACCTCCTTGGGAGATATGAAGGTCGGTCCGGCTACCAAGCATTATGTCTGCTCGAACGAGAACTCCGCGACCTCCAAAACAGTCCCTTTTGATGATGTTGAAGGGGTTATTGCGTGTTCCCCGCTCTGTCCAGATGTGTATGTGTCTAGAATCGCAACTCAGACTAAATCTGCTCTCATCTGTAAAGAGTACTCGTCCCCATTCATTGTCTCTCCAATTCCGGTGTTCCCGGCACCACAGAGAACGCCTTCTCCGATGGGCAGGCGTTAGAGGTACACACCGTACAGGGCGTCGTGCAAACAGACCACCACCGTGCAGTCTTCTGGCCACGGTAAAACGCGATATCGGTCGTCCAGTCGCCTGTGTCGTGTGTCTAGCGATTTCTCCCGCTGTCTGCCGCCTGTTTCTTCTGGCCTGTAAGGCAATATACCGGTCATCTGCGGGTGTGGTTCCTCGTGGACGACCACTACTAAACCCCCGGATAGCTGTTCCTGTAGTTTGAAATTGTCTCCAAAGTCGTGAAACGATGCTGTGAGCAATTCCGAACTCTGCAGCCACACTTGTCACACTGCGGCCTTCCTCCAACTTCCCAATGATTCGACCTCGGGTAAAAGCATCCAGATGTCGTCTAACAGATTGATTATTCGCCATTTCTCGCTGAGGCAGCAACTCGGTGTGATTTTAACTGCTATACGGCGTGCAATCTCTTTGCCAGAAATACTGATCTTACACCGACAACATGCTTTATACTACTCAGACACTCCCCCATTACGTCTACCTGCACATCTGCGCATGTGCTACCGTACATCACCTTACTTAATCTCCTGATTGGTCTTTCTGTCCGCTCTGCCTCTTCGTTCAGCTGATATGCTAATTTTTCGACTTCGTCCTTAATTTTTGCACACCAGTGTATATTAAGTATTACCACTTTTATACACTGACTACCAATTAGTATTTGGACACCTGTGATAGAAAAGAAAAGCTAACTTTATTCAAAATCAATAGTTGGTAGAGCCTCCACGAAAGGTAATTACAGCGTGGACCCTCAGGGGCATACTTTTCACAAGTCTTTGTATGACAGCTAGTGCTATTTTCTCCCACTCGGCTTGGAGAAGACATAGAAGTTCCTTCACCGATTTTGCACGGCTAGCGCACCCCTGAACTCGACGATGCAACTCGTCCCAGAGGTTCTCGATAGGGTTCAGGTCTGGACTCTGGGCAGGCCAGTCCATTCGATGAACTCCATTGGCACCATACCAAGCCTTGGTTAACGTCGAACAATGACAACTGGCATTGTCGTCCTGAACGTAGCAGGGTTCCAACCTGTAAAACTGCCACAACGTAGGAAGCACATTGTCATCTAAAATAGTGCAGTAGGCATCGGAGTTGAGCTTACCATGCATGGGGATCAAGGATCCGAGCGCATACCAGGAGAAACACTCCCAGACCATAATTCCACCTCCGCCGAACTTTACTGTTGGCACAATGCATTCTGGCAGGAGACGTTCTTCAGGTAGACGCCAGACGCAGACCCTGCTATCCGAACGGTAAAGGGTGAACCTTGATTCGTCACTCCAAAGAACCCGTTTCCACTGATCTACGGTCCAATTTCGATGTGCTTTGCACCACATTTACCGAGCAGCGTGGTTGCACTTTGTGATCAAAGGCTTATGGGCAGCAACACGACCATGAAAACCAAGCAGATGTGCTTCCTTACGGATGGTATTCATTAAAACAATACTCCCGGATGCCTGTTGAAACTGTTCGCGGATAAGGGCCGCCGGTTGGGTGCGGTTCTTTCGAATTTCTCTGGACAGCACTCGTCGGTCTCTATCTCCCAGTTTCGTTGGTCTGCCGACTCGGGGCACATTCCGACAATCACCGCTCACCTTCCACTTCTTAATCACATAGGCCACTGTCGATTTTGGGTACTTCAGATCGCTAGTTATGTCCCTTAAGGATCGGCCGCATTTGTGATACCCGATAATTATACCTTTCTCGAAATCAGAGAGCTCCGAACTGCGAGGCATCTTGCATGGGACTAAAGCCGATGCTGTTTCCTACACGATATATACCGGCGGAGTCCGTGACGTACCTCAGGACCGCAGATATCGTCATTTGCATATATGTCCAAATACTTATTGGCAGTCAGTGTACACTATTACTGTAATATTTATGTAAAGTAAAATTTTTTTTAATTTACTTATTTTACTAAAGTCTTGTAATCAAGAGCCGTGAATTTCTCTTTAACCTTCTTTAGAATTAGTATGCATTTATAAACATAAATTTTTCCATCTAATATATTTTTTAAGGTTGCAGAATACAATGTGGACCCTACCGAATAGAAGAACTTCGAGCGATACCTGACATCATTTTGTCAAATTAGGTAAAAAAAAAAAGAAAATGCCGGTATTGTCAGCAGACAATTTCCTGTTCTTTGGGATTTGCCTTCAATCTAAAAATTTATTTTTGCACTGTGCTTTGTTGTAGCAACAAAATGTCAATAATAGTAATAAAATAATGTAATCTTTAAGCAAAGTGAGTTTAGTTTTTATTATTTTTTAACTTTTAGTATTTTTATTAAAGAGTTTTATTGTTGTTCTATGTAAAAAGGTGATTTTAGAGAATCTCAAAAATACAGTTGAAAGAAATCAGTCCAAGGAGTAAGCTGTTTGGTTGAGTCGATCCCACTCCTTGTTCAATTCTTCTTCTTGATCCACGCCTGTTCCGAGCCCATTCATCAAGGTCATTGTTAGTGATCGGTAAATAGTTCAAAAGAACAGATTCACTTCATTGAGCGAACAGTTCCGATCTGACCACTTAAAGGAGCGGTTTTGCCTATATCTTTTTCAGTTATGGCTTTTGCAAATTTTACTGCGCCGCTTGCAGTTTGACAGGAACTCAAGTCAAATTTAATTAAAAAATCGATGATTTGAAAGATTTAGAATATTTTTTGGCAGTGCAGTCTAATTAACCCTTGTATGCAGAAAATGGAATATGCAAGCAATTTTTTCACACTTTGGAATATTCATTTTTGTTGCTTCAAAACTAAAAAACTGCAAAATATGAAAAATATGTTAAATTACTTACCTGCGGCTCTTGGAGTTTTTAATCCATCGTATTCTTGAGGGACTATATCATCTATAACAAGTCGACGTGAATTGTAATCTCTGCTAAAATAGAAAAAAGTAGTGTATGTCTCCTTTCACTTTATAGCCTGACACGAAGCACAAATATTAATACTAATTGTCTGTCAAAAGAATAGTGTCCTTGAATGTTAAGAAAATGTCCTCGAGTCAAAGAAAGTATCCTTGAATATTAAAATATGTCATAAAGATACTCCTATGAGCGATTCCACAAATAATGTTTCATAACTACTTCAACCAAACTTTTTTCCTCAATTAATTTATTTAGGCAATTAAATAGAGCAATGATCATATAGATACTTTTTCATTTTCTTGTCAACTCCAGCACATAAATCGTGTACTCATCCTTTGCATTTTAGGCTTTGAGTGATATTCTCCTCTCGGTCTTCGTCACAAATATTACGGGGAGATGAACACAATATGAAACAACATGATTGACTAGGGGGTAACTTGTTTTGTCGGAAAAGGCACATTTGGCGTAATATTACGCCTAATATTTAAAAGGCACGACTTTCGCAACCTTATCCTATTATCAAATGCCCTACAAGTGTGATTTTTGAACTGCAAAATAACAATTAATTAAAAGAACTTGGCCTTCTTTCCGAAAAGCATACCACCAGGAAAACGAAGCATTGAAAATATGAGGGTGAATCAAATATAAACGAGCCTTTTGCTTAAACAAAATTTATTTAATAGGAAACATCTACATTTCTACAAATTATCTTTCTAAATAATCTCCTCCTTTTACGATACGTTTTTTCCAATGTTTTGGTAATTTTTTCATTCCGTTTCCGTAAAATAAAGATGGACGAGTCTTTAACCACTTGCGCACGAATAGTTTCACTTGATCTTTGGTCTCAAACCACTAGCTTCTTTGAGGGCTTCAACGTGTGAAAATCACATGGCGATAATTTTGGGCTATAAGGTGGATGATCAAACGCTTTCTAATGCATTTGTACCAGTTTCCGCTGCGGTACACTTGCTGTGTGGGGCTTGGTGTTGTTGCGGAGGAAAGATTAACACCTGGCGGATTGGACAATCTTGTTTTTCGCGTCAACGGGGAAGCCTGACTTGATCTAAGAAGCCGCAGCAGTAAGTTGCATTGGTGGTGTGACATCCGTGTAAGAAATCCACCAGTAGGGCCCCCTCCAGTCCCAAAAGACCGGGGTCCAGACTCCCCTCCCCCGCGCAGATAATCGAGTTTTGGCTTTCATGGAGTTTCCTTCGGTTTTCCTTCTCACTCGATACTTGCAGGCTTCGATTGGAAGGTGTAATGATTCACCCACGTCTAGCTAAAGGTAACAATTTCATGTAAAAAAGGCTTCCTTTCTTCATCAAAATTTGAAGAAATTGAGAAATGCGAACTCTTGCATCTTTTTTATCATCATTCAGTAACTTTGAAACCCAACGAGTTGAGATTTAAGCGCCCGACTGCTTTCTGATGACTGACTGGACACTTCTCCGAAGTTCGCTTTGAAATTTGAAGCACTACGCTGCGTCGAACAATTTCTATAAACTCAAGAATACGTGTAGTATTTTCGTTTGTCACACTGGTGCGAGTACGTCGGGCATGGCCTTGATTCGTAATACTTTCACGGCTTTTTTGAATTCTTTGCAGCAAACCTTAACTCTTGCCATGGAAGGGTGGCCTCACTGAGCTTGGCATGCAGTCTGCGGTAAATACCGGCTGGTTCCCTGTTTTCACGGATGAGAAACTTTATAATTATACTTTGCTCAATAGAGAGGAACGCACTCCCCTCACTTCTCATACAGACTACTAAATAAAGCACGGGACAAGCCAGCTAGTGTGGTTACCTTACTCTAGGCAGCCTCACCTAACGACTTCAACTGCCCAGACTCATACGAGTACCCATATCTACGCTCAGCCAGTAAAGGCTCGTTTATATTTGATCGCCTTACGTAGAACGACAAAACTTTATAGCTTGCTGTTTCACCGTCTGAAAACAGGCAGAATATATATATATATATATATAGTCTCGACGAAGTGCATTTTCTACATACATTACTTCGGCACTTTCACTCTGTAATATACAGATCCTCAAACTCCCTTCATAAAAAAATTTAGAAAAATTAGTTCATTTATTTGTTTTAAATAAGCAAAAGCTAAAGAAGAATTACTATGCAATGTATTGATATTCCGGTTATTCCTTCTTACAAGTACGCGCATCAAACTCGTGTTATTGAAAATATACAAGCTAGAGCTGCAAACAAAATTGCTGTAATGGAACTGGTAAAGAAAGAAATAGTGCCGCATAGCAGCGATACCAATTAGAAGACAAAAACTATCGAATTAGCCTTTAACTTTAGAAAGAAAAATTTTCCATGTCACGTTTGTAGATCAAGCTAATACACAGTCCAGTCACATTAATGTGACCATCTGTCAAAAGCCAGAATAACCACCTTTCGCAGAGCGGACTGCTGCGAGACGTGCAGGAAGAGAGTCACATAGGTCCCTGAAGGTGTTCTTTGGGATGTTGAGCCATGCCGACTCTAATGCCGTGGCCAGCTGCGCTAGATTACGCGGTTGAGGATCCATGGCGCGAACAACTCGATCGAGATGGTCCCACAGATGCTCGATTGGGTTTAAGTCAGGTGAGTTTGCTGGCCAGGGGAGGACGGTAAACTCATCCTGGTGCTCTTCGAACCACGCACGTACACTGGCAGCTGTATGGCACCTCGCATTGTCCTGCTGGAAGATGCCATCATCCTGAGGAAAAACAATGCGCATGTAGGGGTGAACATGGTCCGCAAGGACAGATGCGTACTTGTATTGATCCATTGTGCCTTCCACAATGATCAGTGAACCTAGAGAATGCCAGGAAAACATTCCCCAGACCATAATGCTCCCGCCTCCAGCTTGGACCGTTCCGGCAATGGTTGCAGGGTGGTTCCTTTCAGAGGTTTCACGCCTTATACGCCAACGTCCATCTGTCCGATGGAGCATAAAACGCGATTCATCCGAAAACGCAACCTGTCGCCACTCAGTGGACGTCCAGCTGCTGTACTGGCGTGCAAATTCTAGCCTTCGCCGTCGATGAACAGCAGTCAGCATAGGTGCACGAACCAGGCGTCTGCTTCGGAGGCCCAGACGCAGCAATGTTCGCTGAATAGTACTTTGGGAGACACTTTTGGTAGCCCCTTGGTTCATTTTGGTGGTCAGTTGCTCAACGGTAGCCCGTCTATCTGCCCGAACGCATCTCCGCAACCGTCGTTCACCTCTGTCATCTATGGCCCGTGGTGCACCACATTTGCCACGTCGCTGATTTTGGACAGTCCCATTTTGCCATGCACGGTACACTTTTACCACGGCGGCACGCGAACAGTTCACAAACTCAGCCGTTTCGGAAATGCTTCCACCCTTGGCCCGAAAGCCAATGATCATGCCCTTTTGGAAGTCGGATAAATCGCTTCGTTTCTGCATTACGCCAACGATTGAAATGTTTTCCGAAGCCCTCACACACCCTTTATATACGCTCAACTGCACTGTGCTGCCACCTGCCTTCTGTGATTGGTTATTTAACTCTGACATGGAAAGTACGTGGTGGTCACATTAATGTGACTGGACTGTGTAGTTTTCTTCTTATCATTCTTAATAATACACTGCTCACTTTTGATTTGCGTGCGATGTATTCCTTGGGATACATTTGCGATACATTTGCTATATATGTAAATTTTGTAAGCTTAGCTACAAAATCTAGTAACACTTAGACTAATGTAATGATCCAACGTTGAGCAAATGTTTTTTTTAGTTTAGAACAGACGCGACGTTTTCCGAAAAGCTATGCTATTCTGAAAATTTCAAACCTCAGGTGCATGGCAAAAATTCCGTTTAACCTCTACCAGTCTTCCTAAGTCAGAAAGAAATCTTTTTAACATTATACAAACCATCAGCGAAGATACTAAGTACTTAAATAATGAAAATGCAGAAAATATAGTGCGCGGTAAATGAAGATGCGTCGTATGTTAACCTTCAGTGCGTCAGCACTCATAAATGGGATGGTAATCTCTATTTTTATAACCATTTCAAATATCAAATAAAATAATACTTCCTACTTAATTCAATAACATTAAAGTTCTAAAGTTACCTGAAAATTCACATTGTAATCGTCATGCAGCTAGTTACCATAAAGCAAGCGTAAATTCGATGCGATCAATAATAAATTGACTCAAAAACAGGAAGTGGCCAAATGTGTTTCTTTGTCATTTGGCCAATATTTGTAAAGTTGCTGAAATCTAAAACATCCACTTACACGTTATGTTTTATTATTGAATGGCGTGATCTCATTGATCGCGAAATAATTAACGGAAAGCGTCCATTTATCAAATATGTTTTGTTTGCTGAAATAATCTGACGTTAGACACGCGCTGTCAAGACTAATTTAGATTCTCAGTACAAGTAAAAGAGCGTTAATGCGCTAAAACTAAATGCTTATGTTTTTTAAAATTATGATTGATAATGAATAATACCGCTTTGAAATTAATTAAAGATTTTGTCTCCAAGTTAAGGTTAATAAGCCGCAGACTTGCGGAATATCTAAATCCTCACTAATAATGCGAAGCTTCTAATTAATCCCAAAAAAATATATAATATAGCAAACAAATTTTAGCTTTATCTTTAAAGAATTGCTAATATTTACAGAAGGGCCAAAATCTCAAATTTGTTTATTTTCTGTTTGTTCAAAGCCATTTTCACCAATTAAACTAGAGTGTATTATCGTAAGAAATTAGTGTCATTATTTTTATTTGAATTATTTCTAACTTTTATAAATATTTCATATCCATATTAATACCTTCAATGTTCTGTGGACTCAATATGCAAATAACGAGTATACTTAGTGTTTTAATAGATTATATCTAAAATATGTGTATCTGCTTCCCCATAGGTAAACTTTATCAACTGTATGCTGAAACCGATAAGAGAAGGGAAAAAATTTGAATAATCGAAAACTCGAGTTAACGAGAAAAGTTAATGATCATTCTAATGCATGTCTTTCATGGGAAAGTTCGATTTAATCAAAACTTCGAATTATAGAATCTGTGTCAATGGATCAATTATCTGTATCAATGGATCGAGTCAATCAGCCCATTGACAGAGAACATAAAAGCACAGAAGCTGCGTGCCGGTCCGATTTCAGGTAGAGGAATGGGATCTTATTCATTTTTATAAATGTGTATTGTGTCTACCAACCAGTTTCTTTCAAAACTCTTCCACAAAACATTTCAGTTCCAAAGCAACCTGTTTTGCTATATGATGCAGAACGTTGGACAGAAGGTACGATGAGTAAGAAAACAGACGCTGTGTGATTATAGATATTATGAAGGTATCAAAAATCATACTATTATGCAGAAAGCTTACATGCTCAGTAGAAGTTTAATAATTTCGAGAGAATTTCATTAGAAATAGCGCAGAAATAATATTTTCCTTTTATTTATTTATTATTTATTCCTTATTATTATTTATTTATTATTTATTCCTTATTATTATTTATTTTTGTTTAATAATCGGCTTACATTCAAAATTTATTCACTTATCAAGATACAGGCTTATATAAATGCTTGTTAATGGCAAATCATTTCTCTTCTTTTACTGGCGTTTCTAAATTTAATTATTATCACTGCCATTCACTTGGCAGTTTACATTCCTTGTGATTACTCCATGATGTTCTTTACGTCCTGCTCTTCCTAGTTTCCTGTTCTTTTTCTTGATTCGAAACTTATATATTTTTCAGTTTAATGAAGGTGCCATTAGTGTAGATTATCCAGTTCTCATTCTTTAATAATTTAATAATTTAATCTTCATTCTTTAATAATTTTACTGTTAGTTCCGCCTTAAATCTCGCTTTAGTTAGTGTATATTTTCAACTAGTTTTCGACAGCACTTTTCAACTAATACAACTAGTATATCTTTTCAAGAAATAAAGGCTATTATAATTTACAAACTGATAAACTTTAAACAACACTGTGGTAAATTAAATACCGTGGTGGTACAGAATTCGGCCTTGCCCGAAATTCATATTTTGCTAAAGAACGTGCCTTACTCCACACTGGGGCACAGCGCAACTTTTTGTCGCAAGACTTTCGCAAAAAAAATTTTCGACGGTTCAGACTGCTTAAAACCACGGACCAGAAAGTAATTGCTGCCCAAGGTAAACAATTGTGTGCATTGGGGAAATGGGTCTGTACGTGCAGATTAGAAACGAAACTCAGAAAGTCAAATTTCTTGTAGTAAAAGATTTATTAACTTCGGTAATTTTGGAGTCGACTTTTTACGTGAATTGGTCAAACACAAGTGTGTGAAAAAACTCAAGCAGAGCAGGAATATGTAAAAATGTTATTTTTTACGATTGCAAACTGCTAACATATACGATATTAAAGTTCTGATATGTTAGGTATTTTTATGAATCGTTTTGATTTCTAAATACAGTGTCTTTATTGGAGCAATTTGATATGTCGAATAAGTAAGTAATAGTCAATGGGTAAAAGTAAACTTAAGTGTACGGGTCTTAAAAATTTTCGTAAATGTTGAGAACAAACTAAAACTTTTTCGATCTTGTGCAGTGTTCTGGTGCAAATTTTAAAAAGAAACATTCATATTTACTGACCAAAAAGAAGTAATAACAGAAAATCTAATACATGCTCGATGTTCTGTTGATACTAATTCAGAGGGAAGGAAATTTTTGTCAAGACGAACAATGTTTGCCATGGGGGCACGACATCGCGTGCCGCGTTTAGTGAGGAAAAATCGGGAAAATATTTAAGTAGAGACTGTTATTGAGCGGGGACTAAACCTAAAGAACAATAATAGGTAAAAAACATGTTTTTATAACATGCTTACAATATAGCCTGTGGTGCAGAATACAGTACCAGAAAATTGTACACTGAAAAATTATTAGACTTTAATAACCTTAACGTTTTGTCAGAATAACATATCACTTACTTCTTGTGCTGTTGGTTGTTCGAAGTAGTTAGTAGTTGAGTTCGAAACAGTGAGTAGTTCGAAGTAGTTGACGTAATTAGATATATTAATGGAAACGTAAGTATTACGTGATGTACTAATGTATGTTTGAAGTAATTATGATATATTAATTTATAAAAATAGTGTAAGATTTCAGAAATGTTGCAATTGTCTGTACCATGATAAAAATGAAAGGAAATGTATTAACAAAATAATTGCCTTAGGAATACTATAATGTACTAGGAGATGCACAAAATATTCTACAATAATAAGTTCCTTAAAAATGTTTAATGCAATTTGATGTAATTAGATATAATAATGTAAATGTATGATGTACTAATGTATTTTGATGTAGTGATGTTATAATAATCTGTCATAATCCAACTTTTGTTAATCGATTAAGGTCATTGTAAGAAATGTATATCGTGTTATCGTAATCGTATATTCAATGCGAAAGTCTAAAATTAATGTAAAGTATCTCTGTAAATGTCTTATTGGGTTGGCTTCTGATGCGGGCCAGCCGAACTCCTAGCGGGTACAGTAGTGCGGTGGAGCAATACCTGGAAAAGTTGCCGACAGGTTCTGGTGCTCCGTCCACTTTTCCCTGGCCCTGGTTATTCGAAGCGGTGCCCACCGGTATCATTGTGAAACTCACAGCGAAATTTTTCTTAAGAAAATTCAGGACTTCAAAGAAAATTTTAAAAGATTTCTTTCGTTAATTCAGTAATTAAAACTTTCTGGATAACCTAACTATTTAACAAAAACTTTGTTTCCTTTTCTCCGTATTATTTTCTCAGTTTTATAAATTTCATTTTTTATCATTTTTAAACAATTCTTTGTCATAAAATTTTCCCTTAATTTCTTCATTATTTAAATCTTTTAGTCCATGCGTAGAAGCATCACTTCTAAAACTTCATAAGCAATGATAACTTGTAAGGTTTTAGTTTAAACTAACAAAGTTTTATGTTAATTTCTCTTTCCTGTGAACTCCTAGTTCAACTTCCCATTAGAATGAGCGCGAGTTTCAACTTTATGCTAATTTGAAGTGGAGCCAAGTTTTGTATTTAAAGGTTAGCGAGGAACTTCTCAGAGTGAGAGAACTTTTAGTCCCAGATCACTTCGGCTCTGTTCTACGTTCTCCTGATTAGCTAGTATTTAAATTCTAAGCCTTAGCGCTGTTACTCTAATACTTATTGAAGTAATCTAAGTGCGTAGTATTGACCAAATCTTGCTACGCACCATTGATAGTTTAGAATAGAGGCCAACCTCGCGTTTAAAGCTCTGAGAGCAACGACTGCTTAATTTTCTACTCAACTTTATTTTAAATTATTTGATTGTTCAGTTTAGACCCAAGTGCGGCCATTATTTTCTGTTATCCCTTCCGAGTTGGGAAGTAACTGTAAATAGTGGTTTAATAAAAGGGTAATTTTAAACACCCTTCTTACGTGCAGTTATTCTACCATTTAACCACAGTTTTTCTACCATTTAACCACAGTTTTTCTACCATTTAACCACAGTTTTTCTACCACAGAACATAGCTGCATTCAGCTCCCTGTTCGAGATCAGGACTTTGAAGAGTATACACAGAAAACTCAGTCCTGATAAACTTCTTCTGCAAAGGATTTATCGTATCCTTTTGTGAAAATAGTTTTGCATTTTGAGATCCTAATTGTATCGCCGAATTTAAATTTCAGTTTTCAATTTCTATAGGCTTGTATAAATTCTTATAAAATAAAGCTTAGTTATCTTTAGTAGGTGCTTCTACGCGTATCATTTTTATAGATTGATAAAATCAACAATTATAATTTAAGAACAATTTATCTAACACATCTGCGCATCTTTTAATTCCGTTTGCATCCAAATATTTCGTAGCCTTTTCAATCAAAGTCTTATTAAATCTCTCAAATATAACATATTTAATTTCAACACTTTCCGAAGTAAACTAATGAATATTATTATCTTTAATCAACTGTTGAGTATTATCCAAACAACGCATATATTGTCAACCACAGTATAGATACCAGTACCGAGGCCACGGTGAAATCAAAACCTTATCGCTATGATAAAATAAAGGAAAAAATGATCGAGGAGCATATCCAAGAAATGTAAAGGAATAAAATAATAATACCAATAACCAGTCCTTACGTTAGCCCGGTAGTGCTGTGTAAAAATAAAAATTAATTTCCACTTAGTAACTACAAGCATGGCTTTTTTCCGTTGACTATAGAAGTAGTAACTTAATAGTGTAACTAAGCATCCCGTCTATCCCTTCCCGATAACTGAGGAGATTATTCGGAAAATTAAACCGGCACGATTCACGACAACGTTGGATCAAACATCAAATTACTTTTTCGAAATTGGCATGAAGTCTGAAGACGTCCCCAAAACCGCATTTGTCGTGAATTCCTACGTTAACGCCTTTTTGAGAATGCCGTTCAGCTTAAGCGGAACACCCACTTTCCAACGCGCAATCGATATAATTTTAATACCAGTCCTTAGAAAAAATAAGGTTATCTAGCTTCCCTAGAACTTCATTTAAAACGATGCCATTTGCTTACGATGCAAAAATTTCAGGAAAGGAACTGAAACCGCAAACTTTAAAAAATCGAAGATTATCCTTCGCCGAATACTGCTAAGGGCCTATCTTCATTCTTAGGCATGTGTCCATATTACAGATTTTTCATTAAAAGACTTTTTGCTAAAATAGCTGAGCCCTTGTTACAATTAAAATAGAAAAAAGCCAGTTCTACTTTTTCAGCCGAGGCCAATATGGCGCTTGAAAAGCTAAAACAAGTTTTAATGCATTAAAGCTTATTGAAGGCGAGGAAACTAGATATTTATGCAGATGCCTCAGATTACGCGGTGGGTGCTGCTCTCATGCACGAAGTTTAACAGGTGGCATATTTAAATAAAACCCTCAATCGAACACAGAGAAACTATACCGTAACGGAGCGAGAAACGTTCCCAGTTTTAAGGCAAACACGGTGGCCGATGCATTCTTAAGCATAAAGTTGGATGAGGAAGGAAATACACTAAAATAGTCTATTTTTACTGAAAAAATTCTTGACTCAGAGAAGACCTTCATTCAAGAATTACAAAGGAACCCTGAATTTAAAAGCATTCATTCTTATTTAAATGATCCGGACCATTTTGAGCACTCGGACATTACGCCCATCAGCAATAGGGCCGAGAACTATGAACTAATGGTTAATCTTTTATTTTACGCGAAGATCAAAAATCAAAATTACCAGCTTACACCGGTTATCCCAACAACTTTAAGTTTAAGCATTCTAAGTGGATTACATGGTTCACCCATTTCTGGTCATTTGGGAATAAGGAAAACATTACAACAAGTTCGCGAAGTGGTACATTTTTCGCAAATTCAAAATTTTGTTAAGTGCGAATGCCAGGTCGTGTCATACTTGTGAGTTATATAACGGCGTTAACGTAAACTCTAACAGTTAAAGTATAAAGGCAACGTTTCCAAAGGAATTAGTCAAATAGATTTATTAGGCCCATACCCACGGAGTGAAATCAATAAAAACAGATATTTACTTTTTACTGTAGACCATTTCTCTAGGTGGGTAGAAATAGTCTACCTAAGAGGATCCTTGGCTAACATAGCTGCAGATTCTTTCTTAAATAAATATATTTTGAAATACTGAGCTCCGTTAGAAATAATATTGTACAACAAATAACAGGTTTTGGGCCCAATATTTAAGGACCTATGCGCAGGACGTGGTATATCAAATAATGTATAAAAATGATACCTTATCGGCCTCAGTCAAACATAGTGCAGATATACAATAAGAACATAATTTAAGTTCTACGTTGCTATGTAAAAAATTATCATAAGTATTTCCTCTTTGTTCCCCTCAAGATATCCTCGAGCAGGCATTTAATAACTATTCATATCTTTTCAAATGAAACAGGCAAGTAATCCATGGGCTGCCAGCACAGTGGCACTACCTTTCATCGCTCCCGACGCGTACATGAGCTCCACAGCATGCATTTTGCGATGCTGCTTACGTCAGATATGATGAGCCAGCTTACGAACGATATCAGCTACAAAACGACTGCCATTCCCTTTCCTCTCGATGTCAAACCCTTCCCGTAACTTTCGGTTAAAATTTTTGTGCATCATTCTTTAAAGGTCTTTCTTCCCCTGTGGTCGGAATCTTAACTCGCTTTTGGTGACCATTTAATGAAGCTTTCTTCTTGTTGAACGATTTTTGCATTTTAACGAATAAACTATGATATTAGTATTTTAAGTGTCATGTATATATTTTTTTGTATTTTATTGCTTTTAAGTTTTTATTCTTTTATTGTTTTTAGGCTTAATTCACTCTCCCATTGGAATGAATTGGTGATTTTGAACGAAGGTAAGTAAAGTACAAAGATTTTAAAGTTTTATAAATGTTGCTTTGTCATGCTGTATTTATTAGTTATGGCTTGGATTACTTGTTAAACAACTATTTTAATAGATTTAAAGGAATTTTATATGTTTCATTAATGCAAATTTGACTGACTATTTTTCGGAAGGTCTGATAGATATTGAATCTAATGTTTTTTCTTTGGTATTTAAATTATAAAAATGAATGATAAAACAGCTATGATGGACAGTGAATTTAGGATATCGGCTTTAAAATAAAGCATGGTATTCAGGGGCAACACAGGCACAGTTGGGACAGGGCTTTATAATGTCCTGGATGAAGTCAAAAGCTTAAATAAAGGAGCGTTGATCAACAGAATAAGGGAAGGGTAGAGAGAATAGCGACTTTAGTTACAGTGCAGAATTTTGTATTGAAGAAGGTCTTAGAAACACTTAAAAGATGAAGGGATGCCTTCGTAGAGGACTTTCTAAGGCAACTGACTCATATTCACTTTAAACATGGGTAAAACAACAAAAACCAATCATGCAGCCAGCCCATTCGCCTAGTTTCGAACTTAAGTTGAACTACCAATAGTCAATGGTTTTAACTACCGGTGGAAGCGGAGTTTTTCAGACACGGTGTATATACATTTACATATGTATGTATGTACGTATATACGTTATGTATGCATGTATATATGTATGTATGCATGTATGTATATATGTATGTATGCATGTATGTATATATGTATGTATTTATGTACGTACCCATGCATGCATGTATTTTAAGTTTCCTACACAAAAATCATTTTAAAATCATTTTAAAAAAAAATTAATTTTCTTCAGTGTTGATAAAAGTATTCCCAGTTGTGGGAGAAATAGCTCTTTTAGAATAGTACAAGACATTTTAAATAAAATTTTTGCCCCAGTTTGGCATATAATGAGTTAAAAGAAGAGGCATTAGACTAATTCAGTGGATTTTAGAATATCAGCTATACTTATTATTGTGCTTTTCAAAGTATAATTTAAATAATGCAAATAGTGATGGAGGGAAAACATCTGATAAAAAATTACCAGTCCACACTTTATTATTCACGTGAAAGAAATTTCCGAAAACAAAGCCCGATCAATTCCAAAGGACTGTAACTCTACCCATTCTTAGAGGGCTAAGATATGTAGGTGGTGGAGAGACAGCTTCAGTTATTGAACGTTATGGATTAACACGCTCTGAACAATAGCATTTTACCATTCACTGTTAAAATTACTACTATTCATCTTGATGCGTTAAGGCTTCCAAGGTTTTTCGTTCAGGCAATATTAATTTTTCCGTGGTTGCTTAAACTGCGAAAACAATTTCTTCTTCTTAAAAGCTGCTTTTAAAACGCAGTTTCCATTTACATTACTAAAACAGAAAGATTATTCTAATGTGTAAGTATTTGAGTTTAGTTATAAAAACAATGGATACTGTAAAACAATGGATACTGTAAAACAATACATAGTGAAACTCAGGGTAATTAGGGAGAATGAAAGGCGCACTTGGAAAATAGTCCATAAAGTTCTTGAATAAAATTTCTTAGAAAGGTCTTCAGGCAGACAATGCTAAAAACAGATAGATTTCTATATCAATGGTCATGGGTGTACTCACGAGAGGCGAAATTTCGTGCAGTTCCTCATTTCTACTTCTTTCTTCTTTGGCACTCATTAACTCTTCCTTCTATAATGTAAGGCACAGCTTGAAGACAATTTTTAGGATTTCATCTAAATGTCAAAAATCCAAAAAAGCCACTTTCTACAGAATCGAAAGTTTGGATTTAATCCAAAAAGGCAATGAAGTATTGAGCAGATAATTCGAAGATGGTTGTAGAAGTGCTTTAGAGTGGTCGAAAATTTTTAAATACGAAAATGGTGTTGAAAATTTAAATACATTTATATTAATTTGAAAAGTAAAGTGTGATTTCTTACGAAGTAAAAAGTTATTTAGATTTTAATTTAAATATTTTTCAAAACGTAAAACGCTATGTTAAAAATTCTTTTATCTGAATAATAAAATCACGATGCAAAAGATATAGGGCATTTCCTATAAAATAATTCGTAGAATGAATTGCATATGTATGCATAGCAAGCATATTCTACTCCATACACACAAAGCATTACATATCAGAAAGCGGATAATGTTCCCATTTTGCATTCAACAAATATTATTTTGTAACAACTTTTAGTAGTTTCTCATTTTAAGTCGTTCCATCCTGGAGAACGTAGTGTTGATACTGGAAGCAAATAAAAGTAGCACATAACTGAAGAATTCCTATTTTGGATGAATAGTACTTTTTCTGTTTTTAAAAAAAGTAAAGATCGGTTGTTTTTTTAAGGTTTTCTAAAAGGAATAGTTTTTTAAGGTTTTCTAAAAGATATAGTTTCAAAGTTATAATTTTTCATAAGACATAATTTAAACTGTTGCTTTTAAACTTGAGAATTTTCATTCACAATACGGTAAGCTTTTAGTTTTTTAAGTATAGTGAAACTCCGCTGTAGCGAACGTGGCTTATAACAAGACCTTGAATGTAACGAACGAACTTTTTGGTCTCGCCCAACTTCCTACATGGCTTAATGCTATTTTATACAGTTTTTAGCGAACTTCTGAATATATCAAAATCGGATGTAACGAACTTTGTGGATAATTAGGACTGAAAAAGTTTTTTTTTTTTTTTTTTTTTTTTTTTTTTTTTTTTTTTTTAATTTCCCCAACTTTCAATTGAAAAAATACAAATACTTAAATTCATCCTATTTAGGGCAGTAGAATAACAAAAAATACCTTTAGGTTACTTTTCTTTTATCTTTCTCGACACCATTCTCTGTGTTCCAAATACAAGGTTTATCGAGGCAGGTGTAGCTTTCAACTCTTGCAAAACCAAGATAACCATACCTTAAGACAGCGGTCGGCAAGCCGTAGCTCTGCGGCTCCTTGAATGTGGCTCTTCCGCAGAATAGCGCATGTGAGCGCACTCACGTAAAAGCAAGAACATCTTGAAAATGCAATACGAAGGCCGTCGTTACACAAGTATGAAAACAACTGAAAAAATATCCGCCAAAGTTATTCCTAGGAAATTTTTTTTCTACCAATTTCGGGGTTTTGCTTGTACGGATAATACATCAAATTGTTTGGTTGTAGTGATTGTCATGTGTACAATTTTAACTAATGAAATGCTTTGGTTTAATATACCCTTCAATGGCAGTTTTAACTTGAAGCAAAAACCAAGTAACATAAAACAGGATTTGTGGCTTCTAGACTTTTCAAATTTGAAATTTTTCCAGTGTCTGAAACAGCAGTTTTCCTAGAACTGGATTTAGGCAACATAAAATACATAGACGGTGTTTGGGTTGCATATAATAAGAAAAAACTTCAAACTGAAAATGTCTAAAACCTAAAAACCTAGATGTTTTGACATGAAATTTCCCTTTTACATAATTTGGTATATCGAGTTAAAATTGCCATTGTACTTATTCTAGTAATATTTTTACTGATATATTGATAAATGGGCCATTGTACTGATTTCAGCACAACTGTACCGACAAGAATAACACTGATATTCACGTTCGACTGTGTTCTTGCCTCGATGTGTACTTATTTTATGACAGAGGTTTTCCCACCTCCGGCGATGTGCGCGCAGTTCATCCACGAGTTAAGTAAGTATTATTTCTAAAAAAAGTACTTTTGTGAGCCGGTCTGTCAGGAGGCTTGTTGTGGAATGGTTACTGCAAGAGGTTTCCCCTGTTTTATTTAAAGACTACTTAAAATGGGGTGTGTGAATTTTTGGGTGTAAACATACATTTCCTGTATCCTTGTGCTCTGGATAAAGTTATTTTCTTGCCTAACTGCTGTTGGCTAGTCCACAAATATTTCTCTGTTTCTGGCCCTATTCATTCTTTCTCGTAACAACATGACTGCAAGAAAGAAGTAAAGAAAAAGAGAAGATGAAATTCACCATGAATTTCAAGTTGAATGGACTGAGACTTTTGCGTTTAATCGAAACTCAAATTGCCTTAGTCAAGAAAAATCAAGCTCTGTATTTAATTACTGGATGCAGTCTTCCAATAATGTTAAACTTACAAGTTTTGTGATAAGTCAAGAGATTACTAAAAGAGGGAAACCATATACAAATGGCGAATACATAAAAAGTTCTTTCACAAGTGCATCCGAAGAGCTATTTCGAGATTTTAAGAACAAAGCAGGTATCTAAAAAAAAATTAAGGAGTTACCATTGTCTGCTAAAACAGCGAAAGATATAACAGTCAATATGTCTTCGAATATTACCAACCAGCAAGTCGAAGATCTTAAACTAATTTCAGCTTTATGAATACAAGTTGACGAGTCTTGTGACATAAATCACGCAGCGCAAGTTTCATTTTTTGTACAATTTATTTCATCTACATGTCACAAAGAAGAACTTTCAGGATTACTGCCGCTCAGAAGTCAAACACGAAGAAATGCTATAGCAAATGCTGTAATTTTGGATGCATTGAAAAGCATCATATTCAGCTCGATAATATTTTCCAAATTGTAATAGACGGGGCGAAAACTATGACCGGTGTAAAAGACGGGTTTGGTGCTATTTTGAAAAAAATATCAATCAAGAGAAAAATATCAATCATTCATCAAGAAGCGCTTTATGCGCAGAAGTTTCAAATGTAAACAAATATGGCTGCTATGGTAAAAAAATGGGCTTAACCGCACTTAAACAACTTTTACATTGTTGTTGCCAATTCTACAGCCATTTCGTGGAAGTTAACGAAAGGCATAAAAACCTTGACCGGATGATAAAAACAACATAATTCAATCATTTTTAAAGCAAAAATTGCACAATTTACCAACATATAAAAATAAAAAAAAACTGAGCTCAATGAGCCGCGCAACAGAATGGGTATATATATATTAGTAGACTTTTGGTGTAGCCGATTGCCACCAAAATGAGAGGTGCACAACTACATGCTATAGCAGTTCTATATACAAACTTTCAACGTTCTGAGGCTACTCGTTTTTGAGTTATACGAGATACATACATACATATGTACGTACGTGCAGGCGCTACGAAAAAGTCTCTTCTGAATCCATTTTAAATTAGTTTTATAATTCGTTTTGGGAAAAAGAGTCCTTTATTCTGTCCTCACGTACAGATATCACGCAAAAACATCGTTAAACTGCATTTGATACCGGTTAAAATGGATATTTTCTTTGAAATATGGGCACGCGGAATTTTTCGTGATTACAATACTTCCTTTACTTTGCACAAAGAAGTAAAAATGGGGCTCTCACAACAGATTTTAGTCCTTGAAGTTTATTAATGACTCTGTTGACTAATAAGTTTGCCGACCACTGCCTTAAGAGATACTACAATATCATGCATTCAGCCAAGGATAATTGTGCTACTTGTTCTTCGTACGTTAGTGAAATTCGTTTGGCTAATGATATTCGATATGATTTATTAAACATCATCATCTAGCGTGAGTCTGGAAAGGCTAAAGTTAATAAAATCATACAAAAATCTGAATACTATGCTATGGATCTCTATCCAGCTGAAGTGATTTTGAGTATTGTTCTGAACGAAAAACTGTTTCAATGTGATCTTTCCTCAAGCATGGTAACAGATGATCCTGATATTTCTACGGCGCATATTGAAATCAATCTACTGATTATTGAAGAAATCATACATGTCTTACAAAGTAAGTGCGATTATTTTTAACATCATGTTAGCAAAGATGTCTTAGACGCATACAATTTTATTCATGGTAATTCAAATACTGAAAAATGTTTATAATAATGTTCCTAGTAATAACAATAGTCTATGCTAATGTAGCTAATTTATGCTAATGTAGCTAAAATTGCTCTGGATAATTTTATTAATAGTACTAATCCTGCAAATTATGCTAACATACACTGGTGTGCAAAAATTAAGGACGAGACGGTTTTTTTCAATATAACTTTGTACAAAAGCTTTCCAAATCACCACATTTAATACCGTAAGATCCCCAATACGTAAGGACATGAGTAATGTAAGCAACACTTACTAAAAGAGAAATCAGAGGGATAAAAAGAAGCTTTATTGAAAAAGTAGCATGGAGCGCAATGCGACTGTAGGCCGAAACATCCCTGTGATGGGTGTCCAGCAAGAAACATCCGGTCTTTAATAGGGGATATGATCTCCGCTGACTGCTAGGCAGGTTTCACATCATTTGTGCATGCTGCATATGTGGTTGTTATTGAGCTGTTGAGACACTGCTGCTCGTTCCTCTTGTACCACCAATCGCAGTTTCAGAATCGTTACTGGCGATAAGTTACGTGCTGCCACGGGTCTCCCTAGTAAGTTCCGTACATGCTTGACGGGATTTAGATCCAGAGACCTTGCCGACCAATCCATGTGTTCAATATCTTCACTCTCCAACAGCTCTTCGACAGTAACTGTGCGATGAGGTGGAGCGTTGTCGTCCATGAAGAGGAACTGAGGACCCATAGCCCTTGTGAAAAGACGCATGTAAGGAAGAAGAACCTCGTTACAATAGCAGTCCCAGGTGACGAACCTCCTTGGGAGATATGAAGGTCGGTCCGGCTACCAAGCATTATGTCTGCTCGAACGAGAACTCCGCGACCTCCAAAACAGTCCCTTTTGATGATGTTGAAGGGGTTATTGCGTGTTCCCCGCTCTGTCCAGATGTGTATGTGTCTAGAATCGCAACTCAGACTAAATCTGCTCTCATCTGTAAAGAGTACTCGTCCCCATTCATTGTCTCTCCAATTCCGGTGTTCCCGGCACCACAGAGAACGCCTTCTCCGATGGGCAGGCGTTAGAGGTACACACCGTACAGGGCGTCGTGCAAACACACCACCACCGTGCAGTCTTCTGGCCGCGGTAAAACGCGATACCGGTCGTCCAGTCGCCTGTGTCGTGTGTCTAGCGATTTCTCCCGCTGTCTGCCGCCTGTTTCTTCTGGCCTGTAAGGCAATATACCGGTCATCTGCGGGTGTGGTTCCTCGTGGACGTCCACTACTAAACACCCGGATAGCTGTTCCTGTAGTTTGAAATTGTCTCCAAAGTCGTGAAACGATGCTGTGAGCAATTTCGAACTCTGCAGCCACACTTGTCACACTGCGGCCTTCCTCCAACTTCCCAATGATTCGACCTCAGGTAAAAGCATCCAAATGTCGTCTAACAGATTGATTATTCGCCATTTCTCGCTGAGGCAGCAACTCGGTGTGATTTTAACTGCTATACGACGTGCAATCTCTTTGCCAGAAATACTGATCTTGCACCGAAAACATGCTTTATACTACTCAGACACTCCCCCATTACGTCTATCTGCATATCTGCGCATGTGCTACCGAACATCACCTTACTTAATCTCCTGATTGGTCTTTCTGTCCGCTCTGGCTCTTCGTTCAGCTGATATGCTAATTTTTCGACTTCGTCCTTAATTTTTGCACACCAGTGTATGTAAAAGTGCTCCGGTTGGTGATGTGAATATTAATGCTAATGATTCTAATGATGTAACAAAAGTCACCATAACCAGAAGTCACAGGGATTCAAAACCGGAGAATGAAGGCACCAGGCGTGACTTGCTGCTGCAGAAGTTCGCAGTAACAGGCAGTCCTGACCGCTCATCTTTCAGGGTCTTGAGAAGTATTTTCCTCAAAGCACATACGAACGAAGTATACAGTAACATCGCACCATACAGTAACGCAATCAGAATGCAGGGGCTCTTCTTAAACAACTTTGGCACTTGTAGTACAACACATGTGGGAGTTCTCAGCATTTATGCACTGCTCCGTCTAGAACAAAATGCGACCTCGTCTGACTACTAAATTTTCCATTGTCAACTTCTGTTGTGAAAAAAAAAATTTGCGGGGTTTACTAATAATATTTAATTTTAACTTGCATACTCAACCTCTCTTGGTGCCGTGACAAACTAAAAAAAACACTAAAAAATACTCATAAAAATATAATGAGTACAATAAAATAACGCATAGACTGGTGTTTGAAAACAATTTAATTAATTCTTTAAGCTATATTAAATTTTCATAAATCCTCAACACAGTAAATTCAGTTTTA
>KK117542.1:4762-37393 GCA_000611955.2 Stegodyphus mimosarum
AGAGACACTGGCGATGCATCGAACGTACAATATACCCTCTTAAGATTCTTATACTAAGCCGCATGCCTTTACATTTTCATAACTGTCTAGTCTGAGCAAAATAGGTAACATGAGCATAAAAACATATGATAGGGTTCATTCAGAATCCAACTGTTAGTAAACTTCAAAATAATTGTCACGAGGTACATTTCCCAAATGATGCAGATCATGCTCCAAATGCCCCTTGTAAAACCCTTAACATTTTGATGTAGTTTGCTCTTCTGTGGTTTTCTGGCTCATTTATTTATCCCACATATAACCTCTTTCGTGTTCTTGTGAGTATTTTAAAAGAAATTTCAATTTATTTTAGGAAAGAGTCTGTGGTTTTATTTCGAATAAAGCAAAACGTAACTACCTGACAATACTTAATAGTTGTATACTTGCTTCCTTACATACATTTTATTCTATGTTAAAAATATTTGGGAGCTTTTCTTTGAAAAATCCAAAAATAGTATCTATAAACATTATTTTTGTTACCCCATCCGCATTAATTTTCAAGAAACATTTCTCATATCAAAAGGAGAAGAAATATCACCTAAAGCAAAGAGAAAACTTTATTAAATTTCATTGTCACTCTCATGTGGACGCTTTCACTTTACGTAACTTTCACATTTTCCGAAGTACCTATACTTTAAAAACTTTTCTCGACTTTAATTTCAATATGTCTTACATATTGAAATACACTGGTTTCCAAACATGAAGGAAAAATAACAAAACTAGCAGTAACTTGTTCAAAATAAGCCTATCCGTATAAAATTTGAATGTGTTGTCAAATACGAATTGCTGAGTAAAACTGCAGTATGCAAATTAGTGGCACTGCAATCGGAATGCGTCACCTGCGAGGAGCATAAAGTTGCATGTTTCAATACAAGCCTGCAAATTTCGCTGTGATAGTATAACTAACAATAAATCAATATCTGGATATCTGGGATAGCCAGTTTTTAACAATGATCTCCAGGCATCATATGCTCGAAGAACTGCGATGGAGAGCTATTGGCAGACTAGATTGCAGAACAAAGTCAGCCACAAGTGGCCATATGATTAAATGCGAGTCCTTCTATGAGACTTTGATAACAATCTGTAACCACAGATTCGCCATCAAGGAGGTTCAGCAAAGGACGGCCAACCGCTACGATCAGCGCCGTTGGATATTTGTTATTATACACTCACGTTTGTGAAAATTGCAACACCAAGAAGGAATCGTCATAATTGAATGCAATTTAATACACAGTTGAGTGGTAGTGGTACAAATAAATGATTAAATGTTCAAAGCAAACAAACAAGAACAAGAGATCATAATCAGTATTTTGTGTGGCCACCACGCGCCGCAATAAGTGCTGCTACACGACGTGGCATGGAGTCAAACAAAGTTTGAATGTCTGACTGAGGAAGAGCATTCCATATCGTTTGTACGCGTACCCAAAGTTCGTCTGCAGACGCAACAGGACGAGGATCACGAGCAAGACGCCGACCAATGACATCCCACACATGTTCAATTGGCGACATATCCGGGGAACACGCAGGCCAAGGAAGAAGCTGTACCTGCTGCGCTGCAAAGAAGGATTTAACAATCCGAGCAGTATGAGGGCGGGCATTGTCCTGTTGAAATACAGCGCCTGGCAAGCTTTGAAGGAAGGGAACAGCTTCGGGCTGTAGAACTTCACGGATATACCGGTTGCTGTTCAGATTGCCCACAATTCGTAGCAATTGAGATCGTCTATGATATGCTATGGCGCCCCAGACCATAACTCCGGGTGTTCGTCCACTGTGGCGTTCGATAATGCACTCCGGAAGGTGGCGTTCACCGGCATAGCGTCTGACACGAATGCGGCCATCATGGTACCACAAATTAAAGCGGGATTCGTCAGAAAACACGACATGCTGCCAATCAGCACGCCAGTCTCTATGCTGATTGGCCCATTGTAGCCGCAGGCGGCGATGGTCGTGCGTTAGGGGGATCCTGTATAAAGGAGTCCGTGCGCGCAGTCCACACTGCAGCAGACGTCTACGAATTGATGAAGCACACAATGAAACACCTGTAGCTATTGACCACAGTGCTGCCAATTGTCTAGAGGAAGCTGTACGGTCCGTCCGCGCCATGCGGACCAGGTGTCTATCATCGCGAGCTGACGTCACATTTCGGGGTCCACTCCCGGATTTCCGAGTTGTCCGACACTCGTCCGTCCACTGCTTCCAAACGCGCATCACTGTGCTGCTGTTACGCTGCACACGAGAGGCTACTGCACGATACGACAATCCAGCTTAACGAAGGCCGATGATTCTCCCTCGTTCAAACTCTGTAAGTTGTTCAAATCTCGCTCTCTTTCGTCGACGAGGCATAAGTACAGATTGAGTTAACGTTTACCACTAGCAGATAACCACCGATAACCATACACGCCTCGCTACAGCCGTCTATTTATTCGGATCCATCAGCCGTTCAGAGGGCGCTGCTCAGCATACGCATGCGCTACGGATTTGCAATTCTAATCATTTGCATATCATGGGCTACTTTGCATTTCCTGAAAATTTCAGCTCACTCGCGTAAGTCCTTCATGGTGTTGAAATTTTCACAAACGTGAGTGTAGAATAGGAAAGTAATAAAACCGCAACTCTGACTCATCTCAGATCCTCCCTGGCTGCAGCCACTACAAAGTTGGTGTCAGTCTTCGGGGCTCTTGATAACAAATCTTCGAAGCACAACTGTGCATACTGTGCTTACAAGGCTTCATGAAGGAGGTCTGTACGTGAGGCGACCAGCAATTGCGTGCCGCTCACGTCATATTATAGAAGGGAACGTACGTTTGAAGTAGGAACGTCAGTATGTCCACTGGACAGCTAATCAGTAGATGGCTGTTCTCTTTACAGATGAGTTTAGGTTTAGTCTCCAAAGTTTAGGCACTGTTTGATTTCGATGGAAACTGGAACCCGTTATCATCCACCAAACATCCGGGAAAGAGATGTATACGGAGGAAACAGTGTCTGTGTTTGGGGTGGTATCTGTTTGGGTGGACGCACAGACCTCCATGTAGAACCGTGAAGGTTCAGGCCTATAGAGATGATATCCTTAATGCTTATGTGTGCCTGCGGCCTTATGCCGGGGTAATAGGTAATAATTTTCTGCTACAGGACGACAACGCTATACCGAAAAAGGCTCGCATCGTAGATGATTATCTTCAGCAGGAAAATGGCCATCTCTATTAGCGGACCTGAATCCTATCGAGCATGTCTGGAATGCTTTAGGAAGACATATAGGTGCTCTCAATCCTCCTCTTCAGATCCTTGACAGGCTTGCAGCTGCTTTGCAAAAGCTCTCACTTCCTACGGAATTGATAGCTGCATAACTGACAGCATCGCATACCGCTGTATGTGTTATATTGCTTCTAGGAGAGATAGATCATACTCCATACTGAAAGTAATTATCGTATACCAAACTGACACATTCGATTTGTTCATTTCATTCATATGCTAATCTGGATAACATTATAATTGTCTGATAATTTTTTTCGTGTTATTTTATGCTTTACTCTGTGTTGTATACTCTGGTTCAGTTTCATTGAATTCTGCATTAACGTTTTTAGTAATTGTCATTTTTGTGATTTTTCCTTAATTAATTATAACCAATGCATATTAATTTTGATCATGAGATACTCAATAATTTTTTCCTTCCTTTGTTAAATATATTTATACGTGTAGCTATGTACACCTACGTTGAAATCTTTTATGCATAATTTATCTCTAAAAATCAATCTCGAAAATTGGAATTTTTTTACTATTCAAATTTTATTTCTGTTCTCTTCAGTTTCGGTTCTCCGCCAGCAGTTAAGCAGTAAAACCGCTAATACTGATAATTAGGCCCAGTTTCAAATTTCGGCCTTCAGGTGGACTACATACAAAAATGAGATTTGTGGTTTTCTCCATATGTAATGTGAAGCCAAGCTAGTTCTCCTTAGAAAATCCCCCGCGAAGGCATCCTTACCTTTAGGCAAATTTCGCTGAAAACATTCTTTCCCTCAAAATTAAAAGGAATGTTACTTTTTATTTCTGCTAAATGATCGAACGTATTAAGTGCATTTAATTTAATTTATCTATTAAGTGTGCAAGAAATACTTTTAATTTCACTTCACTTTGCAGCTAAAGTTTATTGTAGTTTAAAGCAAAGTGATGCGTTTCATCATCTATTTCCGTTCTTATTACATCCTCGGCTAATTATGCATTCCAAATACAGTTTTATAAATAACGGTTCATACTGTTATTATACGAATAGGTGTTAGTTAAAGTAGGAGATTCATCCGAATATCTAAAATATGATAGTTCGAAAGTTTAAAACACTTGGTCCTATCCTGAAGATCCGCATATTTCTATGTCTCTGCTTTTATAAGTACACTATATAATAGATTTCTCCTTGATTTTCAGACCAACACATTGGTATGTTGAAATAAATGAACTGTTTATATGGAAATAGAAATTGAAGAGTTGCTAAAATCATTTTCTGTTTGGCGTATCTTCAAGGTAGAAATTCATTCTTAGAAGTACAGATAGTAGGATATACAGATCCCAATTTAGATTAGTTATAGATTGAAGAAGCCGATATCAAAAGAGTTATATTTTAGTATAATCGTTTCAAAATTTTAATGGCACGGAAAAAATTGATGGCTGTTGTGAACGCTATAGTAGATTTTATTGTCATAGAATTTCAATACATACTCATCATACAATTTTGAAACGGCTTAGAGTTCAACAAAAGACTGGCAGCTCGCATACTTGTAGACGGCTTACTGAAAATGTCTTGCATTCCCAGTTACAAACATTGCTTCTAAGCTAAAATGAAATCTGATTCTTCTAATGTAGATACACAGCTAGAGTTAACCCCTTTGACATAATCATCATTTTTGTTTGTTTAATGGCACTAGAGAAAACTGAGTAAAATATGCCATGGCAAAGTTTGCACACTATGAGTACTAAGCGAACACAGTATGAGCCCCGAGAATATAAGGGCGTATATTTAGACAGATTTATTGTTATTTTTGAGATACCTGGTACAGGTAAAGGTATAAGAACACTCTCTGTTATCTGGACATTGCTCTAGGTACAGGAAGAGCTACAAAAGCCCTGGACTGTGCTAAGACTGCCTAAGGAAAGCTTAGTGGAAAGATTCAGTTATAAAACTGCAAAAGGACTGTTACAAGTATATTTTTGTACTTCTCAGTTTCATTAAGAGTTAAGCTTGCTTTATGCAGTGATAAATTAAACACGATGCAATATTTCTTTCATACTGTATACAAAAGTTAAACAAGCAACTTCCTGTGCTAATTCCTGTTTTAACAATTTCATCTCATCATATTCCTTTTGAAAGAAATGAGCTGGCTGCTTTCATTTTACATAATTTGAAAAAAAAAACAAGGTCTTCTAGACTTCCTCCCCGAGATATACTAGTTTTCAAAACAAATTGTTTTTCATAGTTAAAGTATTTTGCTTTGTAGGAAAATTATGTTAAAAATACTAAAAAGGGGAATTTAATTTTGCATTTGAAAGATTCTTGTCATCAAGCCTTTTTTATCCTTTTAAAAAATCAGGTTTGGGACGTTTTATGCCGATTTTCCCTGTATTTCTTCGGAAATTTACTTTTCTTAATTGATTCGAAATAGGATGTTTTCCTTGCACTACTTAAAAACGACTGTCTCTCCCCCCCTTTTTTTTCGGCTCTTTGCTTATTTACTAAAATCATGTTTTTGAAATTTTCTACAAAAAGCTGTTTCTAACGATTAGCAGGAAGCTGTCAGACAAACTTCTGTAATTTGAATAACAATAGCTTAATTTAAAATCATACGTGTTTTTTTTTCTATTCCTCTTAATGAAGAAAGGTGGTTTGAAAAAGATTATTTTGCATATGTCACATATATTATAGGAATAATTTTTTTCTGCACATTATAATGACACTAATATTTTTATTTATGTTACAGGTCTTGCTCAGTCGGGTTTGGTGTGTCATCCGTTAAATAGCTGCGCGATTATAGAAGACAACGGACTTAGCGCTGCTTTTACGATTGCGCATGAATTGGGTCATGTGTATGTATTCCACTTATAATTTGTCATACAAATTTATATTTGAAGTAGGTAAATTTTTGCTTTCTACTTTTATAATGTATTCCTCCAGAAGTGCGGGAGAAATTGATAGATATAGAGGAAAAAAAGTATTTCTTGACAAAATAACTCGTTTGAAACCTCAATTTACCTTGAAACTCAGAAGCTATCTAAAAATTTTCTTTCGCTTGTGCAGAATATGAAAGCCTTTTGTAGGCGTAAACTATTTCTCTGAGAATATAATTCAGAGTTTATATGGCATTTCTCAATAATTTGTGCTATAAATCTGAGAAACTCTACCCAAAAACATGTAAAGGATAACAAAATTTGTATGGGAAGAGGGAAAATTAATCACTAGCAAACCTTTCTCTTTTGGGGGGTTCAGAAACATTTATAATCTGGTAGTTTATTAAATTTTTAACGCAACAAAGGTAGAGAAAAACTATATTAAAAAAAGATGTTTAAATTTCATACAAAATCTACATCAATCAATTTTTCATTCCCTTTCCCTCTCCCACTACCATAGATTATATTTTACATTGGCTTACTTTCTTCTTTATATGCATATTTAAAATTACTCAGCATTTGAAGATAAATTCACTTTCTATGTGGTTTGTTACTTTATCATAGACACCTCAAGGTAGTAACGACCCTCCCTCATTTACGACTGTGCTGTGTATCGTCATGACCGCACAGACGAAACTATTGGATTTTAGCAAATTATAGGATGCGACCTTTTATCTACAGCAATCATAGTCTTTTTAAGATTCATGATTACAGGAGGATGGTCTTCAAGTGTTACTATAAAAGCAACAGCCTATTGTCATGATCGCACGGCATATTCGTTTAGACTGATTATATATTGTCGGCAAAATTAATTCAATTTAAATAATATTTAACTACCTTCCTACTAATGTATTTTTAAAAATGGGATGTCCAGTAAATACTTTTGATGTGATGCTCTAAAAATCTTCTTTTTTTACAAAAAATTATTCGTTCTTAATCCCACCATAATATTACAGTAATTAATAGTTTCATAATTACAGTACCGTAGTATTAAAATTATTATTATGGTATCCAATTACTGATGCATAATGTGTATTCGAGAATATCACAGATGCAGACCGGAAACTCTAATGATGAGTTTTTAAAAAATTTCGGATGCAGCTATTTAACAGGGAGCGTTTTAACTAGGAAGCGTGAAATCCTCCACTGAGATGAAAAACTTTTTTTTCTTTTATTAAGTTTTCTGTTCTTTAAGAAGGAAACAACCTCGACCCTGAATTGACCTTTGACGCCTCAGCCGACCGACCGCCGTGGAAGGCATTGCATATACGGAAATTTTCCTCGTCAAGGACAGCTTCATACGAGAAAATTTTCTGTCTCGTCTCCCTACGATTCAGCTTTTTATGCACTTCAGTGACTTTTTCGATATATTTGGTATCTCAGTAGTTGGTGAAAGACCAACCAAGCTTCCTTGTTAATTTTGATCTTTATTCTAATTAATTATATTTTGAATTTAGTCTTCTGTATTCTCTCTGTCTTTAAAATATCAACAGTAACCGTTTGGAATTTCCGAAGAATACTGTGGGAAAGATGCGTTTTTGAGAGTGAAGATTTGGTTTAATTTTCCTTACTAAATTGAAATTTGATATTGACGAATGCTTGTGAATGTGTATTGTTCATGAATATGCACATATTAAATGAAGGCTGTCGGTAGAATGAAATTAAAGCATGGAATAACATTTTTAAATCTAGCAAAATCATTTGAGCTTTGCACAAGACTTATGGGGCGGGTGGAAAAAAAACATACTTTCCAATTCTTTCTACAATACCTCTGTTACGAAGTTCATTTTCTTTTTCGTCTTCTTATGGTTAATAAAAGTATCTAGAACTTAAAGAACTTTGTTTTTTTTATCCCAAGACAATTCCTGAGTATAAAGGAAACATTTGCATGCAAGTAGTTGCAAATGTACTATGGTCTTATTGCCCTTTAGATGGTATAGTAGTTAGCAGAGGCGGACTGGTTGTTTGAGACCAAAGGTTGATTGGATTCCAGAACAGGATAGCAGGACTATTCTTTCGAAGATTCATTACTAGGCAAGAATCACATTTCCCGTTTTCCTGTAGACAATATTATTAAAAAAGCTTCTTTTGTTGCCGAAATGAATTTCCTGGAGGTATTTCACATCCATAAAAGTATCTTGGTTCTGGTTAATAATCCTACTTCTAACCCTTCTTTGCTGTTAGCGTTTCAAGAATTCGTTTCTCGCTTACTTATATTTTTCGGTCAGTAGTTAGCTCTGGGAGCTTCGTTTCATATAATTTAACTGAAACATTCCCGTATTTCTTTCTGTTGCTCTCACATGTATGTATGCAGATGTTTTATTTTCCTATTCCCTCCCACAGTTGAAAGGAAGTTTCTGTTTAATCATATACCTCTGCTACTAAACTATTCTTACAGTATAGCCAATATAATAATTTTTATTCAGTATACATATCTAATGGTGTTTCAAGTAGAGTTATTTCTTTGTTACTGAAGAATAATCTCACTAACTATTAATCAACCTGCACACACAGACAAATTAAACTTAATAACACACTATCTGTCCACTCCTGTTGGAATACAATACAAAATAATCGATTAACCTTTTGATAATACTTTAACAAAATTGAAGCAAACTGCCTCTTTAGTATTATGAATTTCCAAGAGCAAGTTTCTCTTAAATACCACACCTGAGTTTTCCTGTAATCTAAGTATTTGAAGTTACTTATCAACTCGAACGGCAAATAGGAATATTGTGTCCTCAGACCTATAGAGACTAGCGCTAAATTTATGCGAGGCAGTTTATTCCGATAGGAATGAGTTGCACTTAATCTGTAGAGACCATTAGACATTATGGACGTTTTACTTTTACACTGATAATGGCAGCTAACCATTGGACTGAATTAGCATTTTGGTTATTGAAATCCATTATCACAACTATTTATAAACTTGAGCTGCATGATTTTTTCCTTGGGACTATTTTTAACGACAGTGCAAAATGACATATCTATTGAATGTCGATCCCTTCAACCGGGTAATCCATCAAGATTCATGAATTGAGACATTTCGGACTAGGAATCATGAAAAATTAACTGTACCTTCACCGTGATTCGAATGGATCTTCTAGTTGCCAACTGAACGAGCTAACCTGTACGCCCCAACAGCATGTACAAGGAAATGCAGTAATTCCTTATAAACATATCGAAGTTTTAAATCTTTTTTCGTATGTTCTTGATTTGTACGACTTTCTGGTTTGAGGGATTATAAGTGACGTTAATCAAAGACAAGGAATGATAGTGTTTAGCTCAAGCTTAACTATTTGTAAAACTTAAAAATAATTGTCCCAACACTACAGAAGTACAAATATACTCTTGGGCCGATCCTTGTTTCTTATTTGTTTTCTCTGCATATTCTAACGCGTTGACTACCGCGCGTATTTTACGTGGTTTGCCCATGGCGCCAACAGGATTTTTTTATTATGCGATATATTTTATGTTGGAATATTATCTACAGAAGATAAGGTGAGTTATATAATTGTGTTTAATGCATTTTTCGTGGTGGCGCCCCAAAAAAGGTGCTGTAGACCAATTTTGCGATTTATTATTCTTCGAACCATTATAGTAACAATGCTATTATTTAAAAATTTATCAGTATCGATATTCACTCTAATTATGTATTTTTACAATTGGTCGCGTCGCCGGGCACCGGTGGCCCACACGAATCGAGTGCTGGCTACCAGTGACCCCCCACGGCACTCAACGTGTTAATATTGATGATGCTGTGGGGAAAGAACAGAAATTATAATGATCAAAAAGCTGGTTCCCCTTTCTTGAACTGCAAGTTTCTCATCATAAAATTAACGGTCTAATTTAACAGGAATTGTATCGAATACAATTTATTTTTTCAACTAATGGTTTTATTGATGTACTCGATGAGTAACACTACCTCAGAAAAGAGCTGAGATTGTAGAGTTAGGTTATTTTAATGCTGGAGACGTGAAAAATGAGCAGTGCCCTCGCCGGGACTCGAACCTCGGAATTCTCGATTGCGCGGCGAGTGTGCTGACCATTACACCACAAAGGCATGCTAAGAAGGCGGGAGAAATATCTTATACGATGTTGTACCAAATGATTCTCATGGTAACTAATGTTTATTTATCTCTTAGTAAGCTACGCGAATGCTTATTTCCTTTTTATGTGCCAGTAAAAAATAGAAAACAATACATATGTTTTCTTAATTTTCATGCCATTTTAACCTTTCAATCTTTATATTTCAACTTGGGCTGTATATTTTAAGCTTAACATTACCATTCTTGATATTCAAGCCTGTATATGCTGCACTGAATTCATTTACGTGTCCGAAATATATGTATTTCGTCATATTAATTTAATTGCTATTATATTTGTGTCTTTTCAAGTAAGTTATTAATCTATGTATTCATAAAATGCAATTATCAATACCAAAATCTTTAGTTGTCAGCATACAGAAATCTTCAAAAAGTTCTTAACGATTTTTCTTTTTGAGCGGCATCAAAATTTACCAAAGATACTCAGTTTGAAAACATTAACCGCTACTATGTTCAGTGGAGGTGAGGACACTGAGTTTGATACTTTGGACAAACCCTTTTTAACGTGTCATTTCACTGGGAAAATGTCATCTTTCGATTTAGGTGAGAAAAATTTCGCAGTTAAAATTTTTGCTGCGCATGCTGATTTCGATGAGAACTGAAAACATAAAAGCTGTCAGTCATCATTAAGCCGTCTACAAATGTATTTCCTCAAACGACCCACACTTTACCTTCAGTCAAATTTTAGCTGACTGTTTCTTCACGAATTTATATTATTTTTAGATAAAAGAACAAGCTTTAAATGCCACCTATGACCGTCGCGGCTCACTTTTTACGCTCAGCATGGTAGCGCCAGAACGGTAATTATGTTAAAGTTCCGAAATAATATGCATGTTTCATCAGCTTCACATGTGACTAGGTTTGTATTTTTTAAAGTTTTTAAGATCTTAGAATTGGAGCATTTTAATTAGTTCATAAATAAGATTAACGTGTAAAGCATGTTTACAGAAAAGACGAAATTAATAGCCTCTTAATTTGCTAAATTTATGGTGTTGCTTCTGAGCGATAAGTATTCTGTCTTTATTTTCATTTCTTCCATATATTAAAAGCGCTATTTAGTTTTTCAGATTATTTCGGAAGTAACAGAGTACGATACATTTCCCACTGAATTTAATATTCTTTAGTACGCTGCTGCACAAAACTAAAGGTTCCGAAGAAGTATTACATTTTTATCTGTGCATGAAAGCAGTTCGTTAGAAAGAACCATTACATAGCCCTCTGAGTTGGCCTTTTCTGTTTCTTTGCGATTATCAATCTAGCCACTGAAAATCTCTAAAGTCAAAGCTTGACTGGGTATTATTCTTAAGGTACATGCGAAACTCTTTCTATTATGCATTTAGCAAAATCATTTTCATGAGAATGAAACAGTTTTTGTATTTTATTTTTGAAAATATCAAGTATGGATATTGGGCCTAAGAGTATATTTTTAGAATCAAAAGACTTCACTTTTCTTGGTTCACAATATGAAATGACACTTGCTAAATGAGCTTTTCTTAAAAAATTTTTAAGAATACTTCAGTTTTTCTCAGCAGCATTCAATGAGTTTATTTTTAAAGTACTTTTACAATATGAAATTTCAGTTTTGTTAATTCGGCTTAAAAACGAAAACGTGGGAAAAACCTTGCTTTCAGTTATGACAAAGTATTTATGTTTTTTAATTACCAAATAAATTTAACGCTTAACATATTATGGCTAAATGAAGTCTTGTCATATTTCGTTTTACAGGATGAGCTTACAACATGACGACGATTCCAAATGCTCGAAAGGGACCAACGGGGAAAAAAAGCTCCACGTCATGGCTAGGATGCTTGATTATAACAGTAATCCATGGACATGGTCCGAATGCAGCCGCCAGCAATTAACATCATTTTTTGAGTATGTAAAATTTTTAATTTTTCTAAAATTGAAAGTTAATGAAACCACTTGTTCTCCTAACACGAATTTTGCATTTGAACCAAGATGATTCTTAGCATGGTAGACAGGTGTACTAGTAGAACCACTGCACTCTAGTAAATCGACTCGGATTCAAATAACCTCAATGAGCTGGCTGCATGGTAGTTTTCATGATTTTTCCCGTATATAGCAGACATATCCTAGGAAATTTCTCCTAGAGAGCCCTCCTTGAAGACATACCTCCCAATAAGCGCACACTATTTGCCTAGCCATTTTTCATCTTATTACGATGCATACTGTCTGGAATTTACAAATAGTAAGACTGTTTCACAAAACATGATAAGAAATAGTTTCATACTTTTAGAAATTTATCTTTAGCCATTTGATTGCCCCTACAGTATTCTCGGTTACAAGTATGTACAATAAAGTACTTAAATTAATTATACTTTAGATTTTATGGAATGACTCATATATCTAAATTACTACTTAAACAAAGGTGATTTTTAAAGTAATACATCTAGCAAAAAATAATATATTATTTATCATTCATTGTAAGTAGACATTTGTAAATGTTCTGATTTCTTCCAAGTTTTCTGACACGGAAACCTTTGAAATAAAAATAATTAAATTCAGAATGATTTGTTGAGAATAAGTTAACAGTATTCTAAAGCTTATACTCGAATAAAAATTAATTCAATAGAAAAGTTATTAGACTAATGTAGAATAGAAAAATGAGTAGATTAAATGTGAATATTCCGAAACATGAACATACCAAAAGCTATAGTAGACATTTCCTCTTCGTAGTTTATATGTTCCCTCTAATTAGATTGTTCGCGGAATAGAAATTAAAAAATAGTGAGTTTCTTAATGTATCCGAAACCGGTGTGTTAGTTAGTGACGTACGTATAACTCAAGGTAAAAAGTGTAATAAATTGAGTGAGTATTAAATATACCTGTTAATTTTTCATTTTACTATTTAATTTCATAAACTTCCGGTATAACTAAGTATTAATTAATTTTTCTGAAAATATTTAATGGTATTTAAATAGAGCGTACACTTTCTGAAACTGAGCAGAAACACACTTCTTCAGAAATGTTTTGCTTTTTGTACATTTCTTTACCCAGCAAACAGAATTTATCTATCTTAAAATAGTGTTTAAATTATATGTTTCATCTTCTTTAAAATTTTTGATATTTTTATCATAAAAAAGTATCTTTCAGTTGATAACTTTCGCGTTTTCGCTGATAACATATTGTTATTAATTTTGTATTTAGATTCATAATTTTAGAAGAATTATAATTAAAATTGTATTTCCCCGTGCAACGCAGCGCGAGACAAATTTTGAGGGAAAGCTATGTCGGAAATGTAAAAATACAGGAGCACGTGCATTTAACATTTAATAAATAGGTATCTCTTTAATTAAAATAAATTTAATTGCCCACCATATTAGCTATAACCGTAATTCCATGCTCTTATTTCTTTCCAGAAATCTCCAGAAGCAGAAAGTACCAGAAATTTCTCGCTCCGGTTGAAAACTATATAAGGCCGGAGAGAGAGCGTCTCAGTTAGTCGCTTAGTTATTGTTGTTGTGAGTTGTAGTTCCGCATCAACTGAGGTAAATCGGATTAGCTTTCTCTTTAAATGCGCTACGACTTGTGCTCTACTTAACGTTTTTAGTAGTTTGAAGTATAACTACTGATTATTACTGCGTGATATTGTGAAAAGTTGTCCGAATATCTCTGAGGAAAATTCCAGATTTCCAATATATTTCTTTCATGAGAATAAATTTTATTAACCTATTATTCCACTTGTGCATTCAATCTATTCGAAACTCGTACGCACGCAACAGTATTGAATATTTAAACTGTACAAAGTCCATAAGAGAGTTCTTATGGACCCTTTTTAATTTCTGCGTGAACAGCTTCCCACATGAGTATGATCAGCCACCAGACATGACCAAACGGCTCGCGAGCCGTATACGGCCCTTTGTCACTTTAAAGACTATTCTTGCAAGAAAATGCAGTTTTATTTTTTAAATATAGCTGCATTTTGAAGCGTAAATCATGCTTCTTTTTCAATAATATTTTTACATTATGTGCATAATAACTTAATGGATTTCAAATGTCCTCTGTGGCTAATTGTCAGAATAAAAACCAAAACGACCAATTATTCCGGTTCTTCAAATTGCTATCACAGCCATGTTACTTTTAGATCATCGATTAGATTACTTTAATGACCATCGAAAAAGGCCCTAAAACCAAAGGTGAAAGACATTTAAAAATAATTCACTCAATTCTTTTTCTCAGATTTATTTCAAGCAGTTTCTTTTTACAGTCTTTCTATGTCGTCTCCCTGCTCTTCAGTAGCCTTACTCCAGAAACATTTGGTATTTTTGTAAATAACTAAGTTTATTCAGTCCTAGGATGGCTCGTATAACTGCTTAAGAGCCTTTTTCAGGTACAAACGATGTGTATGTTAAAGACTTTTTAATCTAGTGAGGGATATGGAGTCTGGTAGGCTCATGTATACATTTTATGATAGGTGAGGTAAAACTTCCCACTGATTAAAGTCAGTAATCTTCCTGAGGCAGAAATTAACATTTACTTCACGTATAATTATACTTGTCGAAATTTTTAAGGTCTCAAAGAGGATGGACGTACCCACCGAATTGACAACGACTGTAACTGTAATTCAATGGTTTGTCACTAGCGATTATTACTAGCGACAGAAATCATGTCACTAGAGACAGAAATCTTTTACCCTCTTCATGAAATCTTCTTTTCAATAAAGTTGCACCAAGCAATAACAATATTTTCTGTTCTACAAAGCATTGTTGGTGAAATCGCTGTAGCTTGTGATGCTGCCTCACGTGCTGCTAAACGATCCTCTTTCTTCCTAGCTCACCAGAAATACCACGCTTCTGTCATCGGTTGATATTTTTGGTCTTCAAGTGAAGTAAGCGGATTCTTGAATCTTGGCATTCATTTCCTGAAATTTTGCAAGTGGGTTGGAATAAAATTTTAAATTTCAATTGACATTTCAACATTTAGCAGCAGAGGTTGAATACTTCAGCTAATAAATAATTGGAGTAGTGTGCTATTCATATGTTATCACAAGAGTAGGCTGCAAGTATCTAAAATTATTAGTATTCGGTTAGCGCAATTATCAGCTCACCAGCGGCCGAGCGGCAAAGTCGCTGAACGCTGGTAGTTCGACCTGGGTTCGATTCCGGGGCAGCGGGCTGGTTTCACGGACGTTTCCTTAGTTTTTCCAATGTGTAACATGAATACGATGCATTTCCCTTTAAAAGACCCCTATAAAGGTATCCTTTCCCTTAGACAGATAACCTTCGCATGTTTGCCATGATCGAATGAACGAAAACATCCATAGAGTTTTAAGAATATATGACAATGCATGGCACTGTTATTTGAAAATTTTAGCAGAATTCGCTGAATGCCATTCTGAAATAGCATGACGCTTAAGCTATCATCAGGGAACATTGGTGATTCAGATACCACTAAAAATGTAATATTCACTTTAATTTTTAATGAACGTTTCTATTTAGGTGTCGATAAAACTGGTCTTTCGAAAAATTTGAGTTAAAACGTTTAATTTTTTTATTGCTTTAAAATTTAGTGGAGTCGAATGATGAAAAAAGTGCTAAAATTTTAGATTTGGAATTTGAAAAATTTCTGAACATTTGCAAGATTTGAGAATTTGAATGCCCCATATTTAGAAAAACAAAATGCAACTGATAATTCATTTCACATCTAATCAACTAATTAATTATCTAAGGTTAGGTTTGATTCTCGGTATGCTTATTCTTATGTTAGTTGCATGGAAAAAATTTAATAATTTTAAGACAAAGCCTAGAAAATATAACTGCTTATTTTGAAACAATATTGCTTTTTCGTATAGCAGTATCTTCTTACACTAGTGTGCAAAACTTAAGCAACAGGTGTTCTTTTTGCCATAACTTCATAAGAAATCATCTGAGAGACATGAAATTCGAAAATGAGAGACAGCATTTTGTATTTAAACGATGACGAAAGTATAGTTGCGCAAAAATTAATACAATGCATACAGTATGAAATCAAACAAAATAAGGCTTTATTGAACACATAATATCGTTACACACGATTGTCTCAACAAGAGGAAGAACAGCAAGCAGATCTTCCTTAGTATGAGATATGCCCTTCCCACACTGCAATGGTTGCTTCGCACCGTCTCTCCATACTCAGCACTAGATTGCCCAACAGATCTTTAGGCAAGAGTGCCCATTCCTCAATCAACGTCTGTTTCAGTTGTTGGGTGTTCCCCGGATGATGTAATCGTGCCGCAAAGCATCTTCCCAGAGCATCCCACACATGTTCTATGGGGCTGGATTTGAATCGGGGGAGTACGTTGGCCGATCCATTCGAGTGATATTTTCATTTTCCAGTAACCTTTGAACAACTGGAGTCCAGTGTGGCCGTGCAATGTCATCCATGAGAACAAAGTCTGCTCCAATGGCACTTCGGAACAGATGCACATGGGGAAGGATTACCTCCTGACAATAGCAATCTCCGGTTACAGAACTTTTTTCGAAAACGTGGAGCTCTGCCCGCCGAAAAAACTCTGTCGAAAACGTTGAGCTCTGTCTACCTGTTCAGCATAATGCCTTCCCAGACTAGAACTGCAGGAGCATCGTAAAGGTCACTTTCCGTGATGTTACTGTGATAAAACCGTGTCTCGATCTCTCTCCATATCAACTGGCGTTGAGAATCGCTTGTGGCACTGAAATGACTCTCATCCGTAAAGAAGACACGACTCCATTGATGAAATGTCCAGTTTTGTGCTCTTTACACCACTCTAAACGGTGGCACCGATGGCCAACTTTCAAAGGGAAGCAGCGTGCAGGATGATGGTCGAATAGGCCAACTTTTGTGAAAGTATCTGGGCACAGTAAATCGCGACCCTTGTCTCCCGTTGCTGTGCAGAGTTGCTGAGTTATGGCGCTTCCTGACTGGTTTCGGGCTTTCTTCGCCTGCAGGACGATATATCGGTCATCCTCCACCAACCTTTCTAACAGCTGCACCTATGGTTTGGAAGGTTTTCCAAGCGCACGGAACGACACTTTTGTTGATTCCGAACTCTCCAGATACACTGGCCACACTACGCCCCTCCTCCAGCTCTTCGATCATTCTTCCCGGTGTGAATTCATACAGGTGATTTTTCTAGCCATATTTCACGATAGAACTCACTTTCACTTGCAGCGAATATCTTTAATTGCGTTTCCGTTCTTCCTTTTATTGTGGTCTTGAGCTGAGCGCGCCGACCGCCCGCCACGTCGTCTGTGACGTTTTGTTCCTGACACTTGCATACGCATAACCGTTCCACTGAATTGTGTATTCATTGTACTGATCGCATGAACCCCTTTTCTGCAATTCCATGGCTATCTGATTAAAATTTACTTTGTTGCTTACGTTTTGCATACCAGTGTAGTTTGTGGTATCCCCACATCACTCATTTTATTCTTTCGAGAAGTGCGCGTCTCAGTTGTCACTTGGAAGTATTTTTCAAATTAATTCTGTATACTTCACTCAAATAAAAAGGTATTCTACTAGTAAAGATCATTACAATTTCAGTTTATTTCTGCTAAAATCAGATAAGTAAAATCAATCAAGGCGAGGCAAGTGGGAAAATATTCGCTTTTTGTCTGGAAAAGAAAAATATCATTTGCATTTACAATATCTTTAAATTTTTATATCGGTACGAGCATACTTTTCTGAGTATAGAGCAGGAGAGATACGAAACATTTCTTTCTATTTATGTGTAGCCACATTAATTGTATAAAAAATTTTGAATTTCTCGTTAAGTTTCTTCTTTCCATTGAAAACCCATTTTATTATTTTTAAAACAATGCAATTGTAGAATTACGGCTCTTGGAAAATCGAACTGCGGATCTTGAACTATCCTGATTCAACAAACAGGTCCTACTGTCATAAAGTTTCCTGCTATAGACGATAGTCACTCCTAATAATAGTACATGTCACATGCTTTATCAAATAAAACCGATTGTAGTGCCGCCTACTGAAAAAAAAGAGAAGTTATCCAATGTAGCTTTGCAACTGACCGAAGTAGAAGAAAATTATTAATTATAAAGTTGTACTATACCGTCTAACTATTATGAAGAGCAACCAGATATGCTGAGCATTTTACATCATTGAATATACATCTACTATTGAGTGAATTAGTTTGGCGTAAGTATTGCTGTTATTTTCTCTCATATTGGATGGCATTTTCGTCATGTGATGAACCCATAAGTCTGAGGAGTTATTTGAATACCAAAATTAGGCCTACAGAATCAAGAGCCTTATTGACTGTTTCGCGATTAAGTGCAATATTTGAAATACAAGGTAAGCAATGCAATACTTGAAATACAAGGCATGCAGATCATCTCAAAATGTCTGATAGCTTGATATTGATCCGATCAATTATTATGAGATAACACTTTATAACAAGTCTATTCGTAACGCTAAAGATCCTTCTAGGTGTTTTTTCCAGCATTTCCCATCCAGTTACATCAAATCACCGACACAACTATTTCTAATTCAATTCGCGACCTCAGAGAGAAAAACACTTAACACCTTGCCCTCGATTTGTCTAGACTTGCTGGGTATTCAAGTGAAAGTTGCGTTCACACTGGTCCGTTGAGGCGAAAAGCGGCAACGCGCAAAAAAAACGCTTTCGGCGTACTTCAGTTCACACCAGCGCGGCAACTTTCGCTTTAAAAGTTGTCATATGCTCGCACTAGATGGCTCTTCGTATCGGAAACTTGGGGAAAAACGTGAAATTTTTGTGTGCTATTTTGAATTTTTACGGTTATATTTTTTAATTAAAATGGATTTAATTTCTGCTCGATTGAAACTTATTTTACTTCTTGCTTTGCGTAAGAGAAATAGAATGCAATGGTTTATTTTAATATGTATAAGGAGATGCAAATAATTTAATTGAAGGAATGCGCTTTAACGAAACGAAATTTCTTTTAATTACTTTCGCAAGACACCTCATCAATTCGATAAATTTCTAGCCTCATTTATTCAAAAAGCAGAACACTAATTTTTGTCAGAATATCCCAGAAAAGAATCGTTTGGAAGACAGGAATATGATATTCTACAAAAGGATCGTTGTATATATCTGATTTAATTTATTTATGAATTTTGTTGAATGATAATTAAAAAATCCTAATTTCATGATTCTATTTTGGCGAGTAAATTTTTCATGGGGTAGAATACCATAAATGTTTCTGCATGATGTATGAACTTCCCTTAAATGAACTGCCCTTAATTGATTTAAATAGTGCAATAAAAAGTATATTTTGTTTAAATATATGTAGGATTTACAGCATTACTAAATTAATATCACACTTAAATAAAGCAGTTATTTTTAAGTTAATAAACAACAGCAATCTTTTTATAAAATGTTTTAATTTCTGCCTTATGTATATATTTTTTACCTTAAATGTAACAGTAATTACTTCAGTTAGTCATTCATGTATTAATGAACAGCCACTATCTAAAGGTTTATTTTATAAGGTCACTTTTATCTAAAATTCATTAGTAACTTCATTTTATATAATACTTCTTTTTCTGCGTTAAAAATTGAATTCCACAATTAGCAAATTTGCTAATGCTCACGCAGAATTTCTTTAAATTAATGAAAAAATGAAAAATTATTATCAAGATTAAACCTCTGGTTAAATTCACCTATACATTTTTCAAAAAGTGATCATGCATGTTAAGAAAAGCAAACATGAAGGCATAGAGGTATTCCGTAAAAGCAGCAATATACTAGCGAGTTCCTTTTCTGTGTAAATAACAGTTTTCTTAATTTTTGTAAATAAATGGTTTACTCGTCACCACTCGTTTAAAATTCAGAACTCACTAAATTTTCTAATTAGATGAAGCAGCAACTTTATACTAATACCAATATCGCTTTTGCTAGTCTCGTGTCAGCCGAAATAGAATCGGATCATAGTAATCAGATTATCTTATGAATTATACCAAATGCCCGTTGTCAAAAGAAGGATAATGCACACAATGCCGAGCGAAAATTAGGTTTATATGAATGATGAGTGAAATGAACTGAAAAATAAATGCAAGCTTCTTGTGTCCCCCCCAAAAAAAAAGTCGCGGTAGATATTTAAAAAAAAAAAAAAACGGTGTCTTCGTGCCATCATTAAAGTTAGGAAAACGCAAGGCCCGAACCCGTAATACAAATCCCTAGTACCCGCTGAATTTCCTACTTGAGCGTATTACCTCCGTGCTAAGGTACCGTGTGAGTAAGTATGGCTTTAACACTTCAAGCTCAAGAAACTGAAGAAGCATCTGGGCTACTCTGAAACTAGCGATAATATTTTCTGTTAATATTTTTTAAAAAATATCAACTCCATTACAACACCACACCTGGTGACACTTGAATTCAAAATCTTTAACTCAAGAAGCCAACGTTTTGTCCACTAGGCAATCTAATCTAATCTAATCTAAGAAATTAAGCCGTACCGCCAAAATTGGCACAACCGGCAATTTAAAAGAAACAAACTGAAAGATAACTGGATAAACACTACAACAGAATAAGGACAACTTGTCCCAAAACTCATCCTCCGCTGGAGATGTGTCGGCGCCGCCAACGGGTCATCTCGACCTTCATTCAGAATAGAAACTACTTATTTCTTAACATAAAGCGACTAAATTAAACTAAAGACAACTGCTAACCTAAACAACAATTATAAAATACAAATATTGCCTAGCTTAACGAACAATAAGCATTTACAATTTTCAATAAATTATACATTGTATATATACAAATTACATTATAATTTATGCAATTCAACTTAAAAATCTAAGCAATTAAACAAAAGGATCGAAATATACATAATTATTCAAATTGGTAATAATTTTCATAAGTCCTAATCTAGCTTTATTATTGCTATATAGATATTTTTCATTATTTATAGATATATTTCTAAAATATTCTCCTCTAATTTCCTTCGTTAAGGCACAGTCCCATATGTAATGTCCATTAGATGCTCCAGATGCATCCTGACCACATCGACAATGAATATCTTTCCCATGAAACCTTTTTAGATATTCTGGAAATTGGCCATGTCCTGTTATCAATTGATTTAGCAATCTATTGCAACTTAATCTTTGCTTTTTGACAACAGGAAATATTTTATAAACCTTTCGTCCAGTTTTGTCATAATGCCATCTTCGTTGCCATGTGTGGAGAATCTTGTCATGTAGTACACTCTTAATATAATTAAGAGATAAAGGAACCGTGATATCAATATCTGTATTATAGCATGCTTCCTTAGCAGCAGAATCTGCTGCTTCATTTCCATGAATATTTGAATGTCCCTTTATCCAGTTTATATGTAATTTCATTTTTGAATTAATATTGTGAATATAATTTCTGACTTTATTTACTTTTACAGATAAACATTTTCTTGAATTAAGAGCTCTAAGGATGCTCTGGGAATCTGTGAAAACCGAAATCTCCCAATTTGTAATATATTTCTCATTTTCTTCCTCATTAGCCCATCTTATGGCGTTTTCAAAGGCAATAAGTTCTGCATCAAAAATAGTTGAATTATTATTCAATCTTAATTTAGATTTATATACAAATTTATTATTTGCAAAAGCAACAAATGCTGCTCCAACATTTTTATCAATCACGGAGCCATCAGAGAATAATTCCAGACCAATACCAGTTGGAAGAAGTGTCTTCCAGGTGACCTCTTTAAATTGTGCCGGATGAAAATAAAACTTTTCTAATTTTGGATCAATTTCTCTATTAGAAATCTTCAGGTCACAATAATCAATATTCTTCTTCATATGAACAGCTTTATAAATCTGCGTTTCAGCTTCAGCTACTAAATCTATAGGCGTAACCCCAGCTAAGACCTGTAAGCTGGTGGTAGAGACTGTTCTGTAGCATCTCGTAATGGGTAGCATTGCAACCCTCTGAATCTGTAGTAATTTATTTCTCACCCTTTCCGTTCCAGTCCACCAAACGGGTGAGCCATACAAGATTATTCGTTCAATTCCTCTATTGTATAATTCTTTTAAAATACTTTTACTTTTAAAAGAATCCGTACATAATAATCTATTCATCTTATTCATAATCTTAAAAATTTTTTCTTTCAATTTAGTTAAATGTGGCAACCAACTTAGATTTGTATCCAAAATTATACCTAAGTATTTAAGTGTTTTTTCGCTGCGGATTCTTTTTCCATTCCACGTCAATAAAGGTAATCTGATTAATTTTGAGCCTTTTGGGATTGTTATCATAGCCATTTTATCTTGACTAATATTCAGCTTATTTACTTTACACCAGTTGTAAAGCTTATCTAGAGCATTCTTTGCTTTTTCTTCTATAATTAATCTATTACTTCCAGAAATCACCAACACAAAATCGTCAGCATAAGCCTGCAAAAATACATCCTTTTCAAATTTTAATTGTAAGGCAGTATCAGCCACCAGGTTCCAAAGTGTAGGGCCTAAAACAGAACCCTGAGGAGCACCTTTATTATAATATTTCTCAATATTTATATTATTTCTTTTGTAAATAATTTTCCTGTTATTTAGATAACTATTAATAATATTGAAGAGGTTTTGAGGACATTTTAAATCTAGAAGCCTTGATTTGATGCTGGGCCACCATAAGCTATTAAAGGCATTGCTAATGTCGATTGCAATCAAGGTAGTATGTAAATTCTTTATCTTATTAGTTCTTATAGTGTCAATAATATTATTAATTGCCAAGATAGTATCTTTTCCTGGCGTGAATCCATATTGATTTGCATTTAGTAGATTATTGCTACCCAGAAAATAAATAAGCCTATTGTTAATCAATTTATCGAGAACTTTACCCAAAGTGGGTAATAAACAAATCGGCCTGTAAGAAGCAGCTTGCTCAGGAGGTTTATCTTGTTTTAAAAGCAAAACCAATTTACCAATCTTCCATATCTCAGGAAAATATCCACGTTGAAAACAAATATTAAATAGATCCAAAATGAATTTCCTATTTACATAATAAAGTTCTTTATAAATTTCCAAAGGAATGTTGTCATGACCGGGAGCTTTATTCATTTTCATACCCTCCAGAGCAGCAGAAAGCTCATCGGCAGTAAACAAAACATCATTAAAAGACTCCAAATCAACTTCTATTTTCCTTCGGATATCTCGATGTTCACTTTCATCCTCCTCTTCTTTATCTTCCATAAAGTGGAAGTTCATAATTTCTCTTATTGTATCTTCTATATTTTCACTAGGCAAGAAGAGCAACCTTAAATTAATGTAGATATATTTTAAGAAAAATTCAAAAATCTGGAATTTCAAAATCCATCACTATTTTTTCGCAGCAATCTATTGCATTAGGTTATTCTGTAAAAATTATCAACTATGTGTAATTTAAGGTAAGTTATTAAGGTTTATTACTGCTAATAAACTTGAGAATTTTCCTTTAAATAATTTATACTATTAGCATATACATTTTTTTTATTATTATCTGAAATTTATTAAGGTTAGTTCATTTGACTTTTTTCATCAAGAAGAATTTTTGAAAGCGCAATCATTTAAAAACAGTGGTATAAACTGGACGTTTGAAACGAGATGCCTGAAACTGACGCGTCAAGCGTCGAAAAGTTTAAGTTAAGTCAACTCACGCGTCCTCCGATCGTCCCCGAAAATTCGGCCTCTGAGCTCACTTCTGATTGGTCAATGCTTTCCGTCCGAACGCGTGACCGCGTTGGTGTGAACTGGGCTTAACTGCAGAAGCGTTCGACTTGGAATATGCTTTGTTTGCCAAGGCAAGCCTAAGCAGGAAGCAAAAACGAAACACTTTAGTTAATGTCACAGCAAGGTGTGACAAATTTTGAGCGAGCATATGACAGCAATCACATATGATAGAAATATCTTTAAACGTAACAGAAATTCGTCCATAATCCTATATTTTGTGAAACATTATGCGTTCTGTAATCTATTTATATTGTAAGACTTGTAAATGGCAATGATGGCTCGTTATTCCATTTCTGGATGTCTATTCAGCATTCCAGAATGCATTTCAGGATGACCATTAGATAATTTTTGAATGATTAAAGAGAAAAGTATAATTTAAATAGTTTGGGACTTTTCAGTTTCGAAAAAACGAATTTCCAGCAGACTATATTCTGTTCTAACGAAAACTTGTGAAGAAATGAAGAGTTGGGTTAAGAAATATTACTAAATAATTGTTGTGTTGAGGTTTTTCCCAAATTAAAATGTTTCTTCTTCCAAAACGAGTACTTTATCTCTTCTAAAGAGATTCTGCATTAACCTGGAATTTCTTTACTTTTCCTCGTTTTTTCCTTTCTATGCTTTTCGAATGTTTTCATTTGTATCATTATTATTATTTTACTAGTGGACACCATGGTCGCTGCTTAACTGATAAGCCCAGCCGTAATCTTCTACTGCAAGACGATGAATTTCTGCAACCTCCAGGACAACTTTACCCACGAGATCGTCAGTGCGAATTAGTGTTTGGCCCGAGATCAAGAATCTGCCCTTATATGCCGGAATGTAAGAGGCTATGGTGTACTATGGACGATGCTACTCAAGGCGGATGTCGGACCCAGCACATGCCATGGGCAGATGGAACACAATGCAGTGAAACTAAAGTATGTGTATGTAACTTTGTGATAATGTAATATAATGTATTTTCTTCCTCCTTTACAGCAAGAATAATACCGGATCGGTTCAGTTCTGAATAAAATTAGTTCAAAACCTAAAAACTGAAATATTTTCCTCTAAAATCGGTAACATCTGTAAAGTTCTCTTAGAATTGAGAATTAAGCCTTAGCTTTAAGTTTACGATTGAAATTCATCAGCACAAAGCTTGTTAGTTACATATACAGGTATTGATTTCAAAAGAAAATTTATCATTTATAGCAATTATATAACAACAATTGAATCTCGCAATGTTTTAATAACAGCTTGTAGTCATTAGGTAATTTTGAAGCAAGAGACATGAAAAATGAGCAGTGCCCTCGCCGGGACTCGAATCTGGACCTCTCGATTACGCGCCGAGTGTGCTACCATTACACCCTGAAGGCATGCAGAAAAGAGAAAGAAAATGCCTTACATACTTTCCTTTTTAAAGGGCGACTAGGGATTAAGGGACCCAATCGTCAAATCCTGGTGGTAAAGAGTCATTATTCACCACCTTTTAGTTCGGACGCCACTGTAAAGAAATTAGGGTTTTGATGGTGCGGAAGACGTGAAAAATGAGCAATACCTTCGCCAGGACTCGAACCTGGACTCTCGAATACGTGCCGAGTGAGCTAACTGTTACACCACAAAGGCATGCAGAAAGGAGAAAGAAAATAATTAAGTTGCAATGATTGTGTCAAATTTCTTGGGTCTTGCATTGTGCAATAGGTGTTTCATTACCTGAAAGGGACATGCATTTTGCTTTATGGGCAGCTATTCCTAATATGCCATATACTACATATAACAAAGCATCCTCGTATAAATATTGAATGGGATGGCTTTGGCCAATAAAAAGCATATGGGCCCTTGTTTGCTGATGGAGGAATTTTTGGAGTTGAAATACCATTTTCAACCAGTGTATCATGTATGCATGTCATTCAACTGGATATGAACCACTGCTATAAAATATGCTGTTGCACTTGTTTGTTCTCTTCTGCGTGACATGAAAAGCCTCTCTCTCCTATAGCATCGGTTAAGGTCAAGTTTGCATAATGGAAATGAATGCCTTCGTGAAGGAAATTTTTAGTGCTTTTACCTTATAAATTATTGTTAAGCACAAACACCTGTTTGTGCTTAAACTAAGGTATATTATAATCCTCAAGAGCAGTAGAAAGAAAATGATTTATAGATTTTCATTCACAATACGTTCATAAAATCAGAAATCTTAACCTAGAAGAAGTCCATTTGTTTCATATTGGATATTGTATATTAGTGCAAAAACCAAAATTTTCTGGTGTAGAGAACTGCACCTCGGTAACTATTCATCTTTCACATAACTCCTATCCATTATTTGATATGACTTTGCTTTTCATCTGTTTCACACCATACTGAATTAATCCTGAACAACAACAGGCAGAACTTCATGATACAAAGATATCTTTCAGATGGATCTGATTTTCAATCCTAGTATACTCGTGATTACAGAATTGCTGCTTGGAGCTGTAGAGAAACGGACAAAATTTTTAATGTTTATCAGTAAAGGATTATCGCTTTATGAAGCTGAAATTTTAATGTATTAGCGAATAATCCATGTTGCGTCAACTTTAGGATTCATCAATTAAAAACTTCTGATCTTCTTAGCATAGGCGTTTGCAGATTCAGAGTGGATGATACCTGTGGAACTTTATTATGGTATATGCAGTACTTACGGATTCTGCATTTTAATATATCTGTGAGTTATGAGATTAATACCTTTCTCTCAAATTCTTTATAGTAACGCCCTACTTACGTAATAGGCGACCTACGTAAATTTGCAGTTACGTAAGTGCGTAAAAACCATATCGTTGAAACTAAAATTTACCAGTCAGACATAAAGACTTTGTAAACGATTCCTCATTTCCCAACCAGTATTTCTTACATCGAAACAATATTCGCTCTGTTATTTTATAAAATAATATTATGTAACTAATATATATACCCGCTTACAAAGAGAAAGAGAAACAGACAAAGGGCAATTTGAAAATGTCTGGTAAAAGTATAAAGGGAGGTAGAAGAAAGAAAAATAAGATCTTTTAACTGAATGTATGTGCAGAAATGGCGCATTGAAGCGGTGAGGGTAGATAAAAGACTTTTGCTGGCGTCAGTGGATTTCGAGCGGTACGCAGCGTTACATGAGCGAGGATTTCTCCTATGTGTGTTTTATTTATGGGACTGCGGATGGAAATGGAGCAACTGCTCAAAGGAGGTACTTGGGAATTGTTGTCTGTACCTCCTTTTGAGTTATTGCTCCGTTTTAGCGGCAGTCCTCTAGAAAAGACTCATGTCGGCAAGATGCACATTCGTATAATGAAGCATACCGCACGAAATTCTCACGGGGAATGAAGATTTACTCCAGCAGAACGCTTACACAGACCTCTCAACAGCGCCCTATACCATGTCAGTGGGTCATTTTCATACGCAGATGCCTTTATAAAATCTGCTTGTTTTGGTTCCTTCTACCTGCGTATGCATATTTGCCAAATATTTTTTATCACCCTATATATGTACGAGTCTTATATATGTGTTATGAATCTGCATAATCGACTTAACATAAAATTAAAGTTATTTAAAGGTTTACGGAACACGTTACTTACTTAACGTGCTATGTTAGTTCACTTAGTAATCACTCAGGATAGGTTACCGCCTGTTTCTTAATACAACGTGAAATAAAATATGAGCTTCTACAACTTAGCTGGCAAATCTCATCCCTGAAACTATCTGTGCTTACTATTTACTAAATACCTTTCAGCTCCAGAAAAGTATTCTATAAATTTGAAATAATTCATTACTTAAGAATCGTAGGAAATCTGTGTAACTTTGTAAAATTAATATTTGCTTTCAAATTGATCCATAATTTGGTGTAACGACTTTGTCAGGATCTTATCTTATTCCTTAGCAATGCACTATACATGGTAAATATGTTTTTCTTTCAGTTTTTTAAAGGCATTCTTTTAGCATCTATGCGTTCTCGTACAGCTAGCTCTCTTCCGACGTATAATGAATTAAACTACCTGTTACCTGAAATCAAACACATGTTTTAAACGAAGATTTTTTATTATTTACATTTATTTACTTACGTAGTATTGCTAATCATTTAAGTTTTAAAATGAAATGGAAATTTAATTTTGAAACAAATTTACTAAATTAACGTTAGGTTAACAACATTAAGCCAAATTAACTCAAAGAAAAAAAAATTCTAGACCACTAATAGTGTTTAAGGAATACCATTGTCCCATAGTGTTCCTATGCGATACAATTGTTTACCATCTAACTAGCAGTTGTAAGATGGTTCGATTCCCACAAGGTTATTCAATATTTCCTATTTTGGGCCCCGAGAAAGCAATATATATATACTCTACAGTGGCATCCCAGCTAAAACACCGTTTTAGTAACCTAGAACAATAATATCATCCAACTTCGGAAAAACCAATAGTCTCTGCAATTTAATTTCGAAATTCTAACCATTTTTTCCTCTGATTCTGCATATTAATAAAAAGCACAACATATGATTTTAGGCACGTGATTTTCACACTGTATCTAAAAGTATAGAATATTGGTAACTTTTAAAATAGATGTTAAGTTGTTACTACAAATCGCTTTTGCACATCAAAATACTACTTTAAAAAAAATCATGTAAATCTTAACAAACAGCTCTCGTTTAAATATTAGTAAAAATTTTATGCTGCATATTATAATAATGTGCAGCACTTTGGTAGGATAAAAACAATGGAAGACATTGAAAGACCGATTTTAAGAAGAAGATGTGAAGTTGAAGTTTTAAGAGTTGTGGAGTTCAAATATTCATTCCGTCTGCATTTTCTATATTTACTGCTAATTTTCGCATTCAGATCAACACCAAGAAATTTACAAAAATATTTAGTTATTTTACGAAGCAATAAGATGTATAATGTCGCATATTGACCATTACACTCTCCAGCTTCTCTCTTTTAAAACAACAGTTATATTTTTCAAAGAATCTGACGACTTTTCTCTAGTGTAATTTGGCAATGTTGCAGAATTCGAGAAGCTGCGGTTCTAGCAAGATAAAGCAGCATGCATATAAGGCAACAGAGAATCCATGTCTATGCTTCAGGAAAGGCTTTCCTCTCAAGGTCTCAAGTGGACATTAATAAACTCAGAACATCATTAGATAAAATAACTGTAGCTGTGCTCATCAACGCAGACCAAAGAGGGGCCAATTGATAAAGAACATTTGAATTTTTTTTTTCAAAAAAACAAAATGAAGAGAGCAAATTTCTTGCAATTCCATTGTGTTTTCATAATCATTGTTTTATTACTTCCAAATTTTGAATGTAATGCAAAAAACTACTAAATGTGCATTTCTCTCTGCGCCCAGTTAAAAGAAAATTCGAAATAAATTAGATAGCTGAATGAATTAGCTTTAACTTCCAATAGGCATTCAAAAAGCAATATTTAAGTATATTTTAACAGATGCGTTCTGTCTAATAAATGCTCGTAAGCAGAATTCTGAAGCTTTCATGTATTTAATTTGAATACTGAAAAATATCGCTCAGAATTCACTTATAAGTTTTGAGCAAACTCTGAAGTTCTAGCATTTAAAGACACTATTGAAGTCATTACTGAAAGTAGGGCAACAAAAGTTTTGCTCTTTCAGAACTTTCCAATTTATTTCATAATAAACCTTTTAATTAATGGATTTAGAATATGCAAAAGCAAGCGCTTTTGTGTTTTGATCCCTTTTCTTAATCTTTTTTCTTTTCTTTCATCCTTATCATTAAACAGCAAAAAAGGGAAATCAGAGGTTACTACTGTCTGAAATAAATATAAAACTTTCATTACTCGAAATGACACTTAACAGGGAAGCATTGCGTTGATAAATAAAATATATGGGCCCACACTTAAATGACCTGACATAATTTCACATTCCATGATGCATTTAGTTAAAGACAAGTAATGATGAAAATTGAAAAACATACTCGTGTGTTAACTTTCCTTCACAACCTGTTTAACGAACACATTGCGACTAAAAGGGGCGAAGAAAAAGGTATAATGGTTGATTGCTGTAACTTCTGTAACTTGTCATATTTTATGTGTATAATACAGATCTTCTGTGTGGTAAGTGAACACTGACTTAAATATTACATTTTTTTATTTAGTCATTACATGTACATTGTGAGCCCGGCAGTGGCCGAGGGATAAAGTCGCTGAACGCTGGTAGTTCGGTCCGAGGTTTGAATCCAGCGAACGGGCAGGCCAGATGTGCGTTTTCGTGGTTTTCCCCATGTGTAACGTGTATACGAGGCCATTTTGCCTTAGAAAGTTCTCCACGAAAGCATTCCTCAACTTAGGCAGGTAGCCCTCGAGTGCTTTGCTGTTATTAAATAAACCAAACCAAACCGAACCATGTGCATTGTACTTCCAAGAAATTGTTGCGGCCAAGAATTTTTAATCAAAGGTCGCCTATTCCAAGAGCATATAACTTTACACATTGCTACGTTTACTTTACTTCAACTGCTATTTTTTTGCTAAAATTAGGATTTTATATAACTTTCCTATTGGGGCAGTTAAAGGGTTCACTAGTTATAATATTTTCTTTGCCGGTCTTCGGGATTTCCGAAAATTTAATTTGAATTCCAATTCTTAGGTCTGTTTGTAAGTATCTCGCTTGCGAATGACCGCACATAGAATGCTGACTTAATTTAGCTATCGGTGCAGTCACAAGTTTTTTTAATAAAATACTTCTATTAATGAGTGTTATAGTTTCACGATAATAATACAAAGCACTAGGTATTTTTGTTTATAGATAAAGCCAAAATAATATAAATAAATAAATTCCGTACGAAGCGAATCAATTAATTCTTTCTTTTCGCCAAAATTACTATACTGCACTTCTGGGGAGTTGTTGAGAACGTCACTGACTCAGTATGCTCAAAGAAGCTACTATTTCCTATATTTTCTGTGTGTTCGTTTTTCCGACTTTTATGCTCGAAGTGACGTCACTCAACTCGACCGTTGGAATGAGCCTAACCTTGTTTATCCTTGCTTTCTACAAAGCATAATAAAAAACGGCTTAAGAAATAATGATAATAAAAAATTTGTTACAATCGAAAAAATAGTCTTTAAGACCAGCTTTTTATTTATTTAATCGATATTATCAAGAATACCTACAGTTTTTACTTGTTTGACATACTTTTTAGTGCTTTAGTGTCCAGAAAAATTCTCAGAACAAGGTCATCCGGAATCTTCCGCGGAATGAATAATATTTGAAGCCTCATCAGTGGCAGAGAAGCTAAGAGCGCTGAATATTGATAGTTCGAAATCTGGCAAACGAAGGCATTCCTTCCCCTAGGTAGATAGAACTCGTGTACTTTGCCGTATTTGAATAACTTAACTTAAATGATATCTAAAAGCGAGAGAGTTATCAACTATACCTTAAGATAGTATGACACATAACGGTAGTACAAGGACACTTTCAAATCGATGTAACAAATCTGAAAAAACTTATTCTGTTTCTGTATTAAATGGATGGATACTTAGCAAGCAAAAAAATTTCAACTTTTTTTAATTTTGATTTATCGACAGCTAGCTCCTCTTAAATCAATTCGTAAAAGGTGAATTTCTTTCCGTTAAACAAAAGGAATTACCCGCTGTCCTCGCAGAGTTGAAAAGCTGCTGTGAGTTTGTTTTGCGTTGAAATAGACCGATGATCAAGGATCAAGGCTATGTGCTTTGAGATTAAAGACATTCATGCAGAAGTATGATAAGAAGTAAATGATGGTCGAAAACATATTGTTAATGATGAAAAGGCAGTGTAATGTAAAAAGATTGTATGACTTGTTGAAAGAGAAAATACATTTTGAATATGCAGGAAGGTGATGTATGGCATAGGAAAGCAAAAACAAATTTTTTTAAAACCTTTTATCATTATCCTTAATATTTTTATAAAGACGTGTAAACATTATAAATTTAATTATGTAGAAGAACCTGTCAATATGAAATCTTTTGAAAATAATTCATAAAAATCGTTAATTAAAATAGTACTTGGGAGAGGATTCTTAAATTCTCAGAAATCCTTGTCTTGAGATAACCAAAATTTTGCTTTGAAAAATTTTATTTTTTTCACATACCATTGAATACTATCATTGAATAACACAAACTGTCATTGAATAATTCAGGTTTTCTAAACCGATGGGGAATTTCTCCTATGGAGAAAAATTTCACGATCTCAGAAGGTAGTGCGACCTCAGTTTAATCCACCGAAATTGTAGCAGAAAGCTGAGAGCAAGGAATTAATGTGTGGTTCAATTGCCGTGACCAAAAGAGTTCTAAAAGTTATGATACAGTGAAGTGAAATCAATAGAAGCGTTTCCGTAATTATATTATATTAGTAAATTATAGTTAATAAAGATAACTATTTGTATGTTAATAAGCATATATATATTTATTAAACGTAACAAACCTTAAATTTACACAGTCCAGTCACATTAATGTGACCACCACGTACTTTCCATGTCAGAGTTAAATAACCAATCACAGAAGGCAGGTGGCAGCACAGTGCAGTTGAGCGTATATAAAGGGTGTGTGAGGGCTTCGGAAAACATTTCAATCGTTGGCGTAATGCAGAAACGAAGCGATTTATCCGACTTCCAAAAGGGCATGATCATTGGCTTTCGGGCCAAGGGTGGAAGCATTT
>KK117542.1:39051-58422 GCA_000611955.2 Stegodyphus mimosarum
TTAACAATAAAGTCTAAGAACCGCTGGTATGAATTAAGATTTGTTGCATAAGCAGTTTATTTTTTCATAAATATTTAACTTTTCTAACATAAAAGACGAATTCAACTTTGTGTACTGTTATGCTATTGATTTTAAAGTACTAAATACCCGTATTAAATGTAAGAGACTGCCAGACCACTTTTTTTCCCGTCTGTGTTCTAATTTGAAGAAGCAAAAGATAAGATAAAAGTTTAAACTAAAAACTATTAATACAGTTTAAACTATGAACCTCATGGTTACATTAAACTGAAAGTTTTACAGAAACAAAAACCCCTTATATCTTGCTGATAAAAAAACACACTTTCAAATTAAATTGAATGCAAAGTACAAATTGACAAGACTAAACCTAAACCTTGGCTAATGTAAGCCTTCGTGGAGAAATTCGGACTGGTAGAAACTTATACCGGCAAACTGAATTGCAACAGCAAACAATCTAAAGCAGCTTTACGGCCAGCCGCTTTCAAACAAAACTCAGCAGCTCGAATCTTATTTATACTTTAAACTAATATGCATTCTGGAGGAAATTGAATTAATTTGGCCTAATTTGAAATTTTTGACCACTGAATTGTAATCTATTTCCTAATTAGATATAAATAATAGACCGCGAATGAGGTTTAAAAAGGATGACTTACGTAAGTAACATAATTATCGTCGGGGAGCATAAGTAGTGATCGTAATTTTGAAATTTCAGTAGGGGGGAAATGGAATTTGAAATAGTACATTTTCAAACAGTACTTATTATGTGTAAATATTATTAACGTGTGGGTAGGAGTTAAATTATGAGACAGTTTGCATTGTTTGCTTAAGAGTGTATTTGTATACTTAGCGTGCCATGAATAAATAATTAAACGATGTTCTAATAGAAGAGTGCTTGCATTTGCACCAGCAGAAAATTACATCATAAGAAGGCTTGTAAGATCTGCCTCTGCTACTCCACATAAACTAAAAATAGATCCTACAATGAACATGGCGAATTCTCGCACAGGCGTGAATGAATTACCAGCACAGAAGAAGGGTGAAAAGTAAACCTTTATTAATTCAAAGTTTAACAGAAGGGCACCATCTTCACGCGTTACAAAAACACCGTCAACTTGCGGTGAAACTTAAGTATAGAATACAATTCAAGTCGAATCTAAAATAAAATAGTGCTAGATTAGCACGTTAAATTACACCTAACAGATTGACTCACAAAAACCTAACAGGCGTGACGATAATCCGAAATGACCAAGAGGCTTACTAGCGTAACAGCGAGATAGCAACAAAACGTGCGCTGGCTAGCGAAAATACGCTCTGAATAAACTCAGATATTCACACGTTTAAATATTCTCTTCACTTAACTTTAAATTTACATCCTGGCGATAAAATACTAGGAGAAGTTGAGAGATTCAAGAAAAGTATCAAACTTAAAATAAATTTGTTATGCAAAATAAGGGAAATCCTACATGCTTTTCTTTTTTACAGTATTTGACAGTTTTTAGTTTGACCGTTTATTCACTTGCGTGGATAAGATAATAATACTTAGCTGTCTGTAACAACGTAAAGTATATAAATTCAAGATTAGGGGTGAACCAGTCAATTTTAGTACGCGATATTTACGATTTAAGAATTGCATTGTTCTTTCATAGGTGCCAAATTAGCCCGCATTCAAGTAGCATATGAATTCGCAATCATACTGAAGAATAACTGATTTAATAAAAATTAAGCAAATTTACTTCTGGGTTAAATCAAAGACTTTCTTTCTTCGAATGCTTATCACTGCAGCCACAAGAACTGCAACAAAATTAAAAAGATGTATGGATAATGATTACAGACTGACGACAGTAAACTGTAGAATGTAACACTATCTGTTTACGATAGTATATCCAACTTAATAATTTTACAATTACAACTACAGAAACATGAAATATTCGTTATATGACTTCCCCCCCCCTTTTGACCCTATAAACCCCTTTTGACTTTGTAATTCTTGTTGGCATGCGAAAGGAGAGAAACAGCATCATACTTATCAACAGTTGTTATTGCATACACAGAAAATTTGAAATCTATCACGACTGGGATGTGGGAAGTCACATTATGTGTAATCTACTTAGGTGGCGTCTAGATACGTATAGCGTTGAGAAAGCCATATTTTTAATGATGCCATTAAGTTTGTGAACTGAAAATTAGGATCAAAAATAATTTTCCTTTCAAATACTTTTATTTCTATTTTCATTGATAAAATAATGTTCAATCAATTATTTTCTCTTTGATATATAGAAAACTTTGGTTAGGGGATTTTTCCGTTGCTTCCTTTTGCATTGATGAGGCCTTGCGCGAAACAGAAACTATATTTGTACATAGTTCTTGCTTTTGAATTTTTACTATTGTCTTATACTCAAGCAGAAGCTACCACCATGGTGTACCCTATCCGTCTAAATTTTGTTCTGTCTTGAGCTTGTGTGGGAAACGAAAGGACTATGAGTATGAAAAGAACATACTCTCTCGAACATAAAAATGCATAATTAATAACGGTCATCACAGTGTAAGTAACGGTCAACAAATCGCCCTGCTTATTCGAATGACCTCTGCTCATTCGAATAAAGGTATAAGGTGTTTCTCCCGCCTTCTTGGCATGTCTTCGTGGTGTAGTGGTCAGCACCCTCGGCGCGTATTCGAGAGGTCCGTGGTTCGAGTCCCGGCAAAGGCATTGCTCATTTTTCACGTCTCTCAGCATCAACAATCTTAATGTCTCTACAGTAGCGCCCGAACTAAAAAAGGTGGTGGTGGATGATTCTCCACTACCAGGATCTGATGATTGGGTTCCCTAATCCCTAGTAGCCCTTTAAAAAGGGGAAGTATATGAGGTATTTCATCCTACTTCTTGGCATGCCTTCGTGGTGTAGTGGTCAGCACGCACTGCGCATATTCGGCAGGTCCGTGGTTCAAGTCCCGGCGAAGGCATTGCTCGCTTCTCATCCCCTGCTTTCAAAAAATACCTAATGTCTCTACAAAGGCACTCTCTCTTTTAACTATTTACTTTCTGCCAAACTTCTATAATGTGCTATAATTCGTCATCCTCGTAATGGTCGTCTAATTATTTTCTGGTCTTCTTCCAATCGCCTTTAGATCGTGAGGGGCATGAATGTAAGGAATTAAAGGTATGCCTCGTATGTTTTCTTTTCTGGTACGCTGAATCTCAAATTCTGGGGTCAAGTGTTCATCTCAGGAAATAGCGCTTTTTTTTCCAAGAACTGCTCTCTCCCGAAACTTCTAATGCTGTCCACAATTTGGGATAGATTCACTAGGCCGAGCTGTCCTTACTTTCCCATTTACTTTAGAGCTCTATAACTGTAAAAAGAGAAAAGAAAGCGTATGTCGGGATACTCGAAGAATCAATTTTATCGGTTATTTGTACTTCCGGATTGCTATATGAAAACGGCTCGAAATTATAATTCCTTTTCTTAATGCTCTGCTTCAAGGGTGGGATCAGCTGAGTATATGAAGATGCAGACGTTAAATGAATTAAAAATTAGTTTTAATATCAAATAAAAATCGAAAATTTAGCGTTCTGCTGCGTGGGATCACTTCCCTCTTATTGACTGCTTCATCCAGCAAAGGCGGAGCGACGTTTTTCAAGGGCAGCAGGAGAGCACTCTTTCTTCGCCTTGACCTCCTTTCGACTGACAGCTGCACTTGCTGCAAGGACGACTTTACAGGATACACTCCAGATAATGCTCTCTAGAAATTCAATATCATTCATTGTTCCCGATCGCTGCGTTTTGTTACACTGTGGTAACAGCTATTATAAACGAGGTACAGCAAATTAATACTTTTCCCTTTAGGCCTTGATTACAAAAATCGCACTCTTTTTTTTTGAAGCTGTAATCAACTGAGTTTCAGTTCACTTTTGCGATTAAGGTCTTATCTTTTAAATGTACCCAGTTATTCTATTCAGACGCCTCAGTTGTTTCCCCTTACACTGTCTGCAAATAATATCATTTCATACTTTTAAGATATACCAAACAACCTATTATACGGATGGACTGAAAAATCTTCTTATTCTGGAGAATAAATTTTATGAAGCGGAAAGTGGTTTTTTTTAACTTTGTAGTCACAAATATATGTAATTAAATAGTTTTATAGCATCACTTGCTGTATTTAAATTTTGGGCTCAATAGTATTATGTTAGAAATTCATACTAAAATTAACCGTGTATTTCAAGTTTTTGCCCGTACCGATAAAAAGCTTATTATACCTCATTTATACTAAGGAAGACTAGTAACACTTTTGAGTTATAAAAGTAGGTTAAAAAAAGCATCAAATGTCGAGTAGCAAGAATATGACGTCAATTGGTATTCATTTTCCTGTGAAAAGGAATCACAATTCGCAATATAAAATGTTACAGGGCTACAGTTTATCGCTGGCATTTTTTACTTATTGAATCGTTTTACGTTTTTAATGATAAAAAATGAAAATTTGAAAACTCCTTTCTATTTGGTTAATCAGATTTTAATTCATGAAAAAATTGCATAGTTATGCATTAAAGTTAAGGTTTTTTAACTGTTAGATTGCTTTTATCACATTTTTATTTTTCTTGACTATGTAAAGTAATTTCAGAAAACAAAGTTATGTTAGAATGTTGTAATGGTCAAACTTTTCAGTACATCTGTATTTGAGAAAATTCAACATAAAGTGTCTTCCTAATGAGTACCCTCCCACTGTGGTGTTGATGAAAATGAGAAAGAGGACCTTTTTCCAAACAGAAATTTGCCCTTTCATTCTTCAAAACTGGAGATTAAAAGAATCTTCAGACAGTCCTTTCATACAGTGTCTGCTCAGTCTTCCTGTACTAATCCTGGAACATTCTCAGCACTAATTGTCATCTTGTTCCGGATGCTCCTCGTGAAGCTGCGTGACCACTTTTAGACTGTTAACTGGACACAACTATTTTTCTGTGTGTATTTTGTGTTCAAGAGGACAAAATATGACCGCTGCTCACATTGACGAATACCTTGCATTACCCAATTTTAATTGTCTTTTGGAAAATTATTGGAGAGTACGCAGCCTAATGATTAGTGGCCAACAGGCTGACATTTGATAAATAAAAAATAATAAACTTTTCATAACTGTGCCATTTTTCAAAATATTAGTTACGTGTTGAATACATATATCACAATGAATACATGTTATCAAAGCCAAAATCTGGAATAAGATTTAAACAACTAGTTGAAAAATCAATCGTTTACGAATGCCCTCTTCAAGAATTTGCTGTCAATTACAGAAAGGAAAACTGTTATGCATGTTACAGTGTCTATATCTTCTGAGTTTTGTATACTGTCAGTAAAGTCATTGTATTGAAACCTTGAGTATAATCATTACATCAACATGAATGCTTGATCTTTTAGATGTCATAATACTGTGGTTCTCGAGCTTCATTATTTTCATTTCACTAATCCCCCTTTTACCATGTGTCAGAATGTCATTCCCCCTAAGGATTTTTTCTAAGAGGTGCCTTCCAAACAATAAGAAAAAGTGAAAATTGAAACTTTTCGTTTTAGTATGCTATAAAAATGCATATAAATTTAAGGTTTATTGTAATATTTAATAAATATGTATTATTTGTGTGTTCATCAATATATAAATTATAATATTTAGTAAATATAATTAAATAAATATTTCTGTTTACTTGCATGCTTTTGCTTTTTTCAGCAATTCTGAGTCATAAGATTTCAGCCGCGCCTTAGCTATCTTTGAGGAAGTTTCGGCAACAATATACCATTCTTATATCGTGAATCATATTCTCCCTAAAAATCATATTAATCCCCTCCCCCCTCACAGGAGGATTCCTTACGGGTTGAAGCCTTTGTTCCGAAAAATCTCTTCTAAACGTGTCGCATGTGTTAAATCAAACGTAAATTTGTTATTGATCTATAAGTTCAGCACGCTATATTTAAAGGTACATCATAACTTTCAGCTGAGAACAGTAGTATTAAAATATTTAAAGGAGCAAAATAGGGTAAAAAAGGCCTCCAGACAAGTGGTAAAATTTCTGTCTGTATTTTTAGTTTGTCGGTTAAGCATTTCAACAAGTATGTCATTTTTTAAACTTACATATGCATTATGGATAGATACGTTCAGCATAAGAATTACGAATAAGTTTGAAAAGTGAAAAGGATTTGAACCCTCTTTTTTTTAACTTATTCATAGTTTAATTTATTAGTACTTAGTGTTTAAAAAGGTAAGAAATGTGTCGGTATCCATCATAAAAATGATGCAGAAAGAATTAATTACTGCAGGTAAAAATGATCATTTTATGATGATTTTATTAATTGTTCGTATGTCTTCAGTTTCTACAGTGTCGATTTGCAGCATCTGTCCTCACTCAATAATATTTGTTTTAAATTCAAATCTACTGTGTTTTTAGTTTATTCTCCAGTACAGTTACTACTGATGTACCAGAGAGATGATATTTTAATTCATCCATTCTCGTTTTGCCTTCTGCTAATTCATCCTCTGCTCAAAATCATGCTGCTTCATCCTCTTAGCATCAAATTTCTCCTGGGTTGTAACTCGTAGTGACGGGGAATCTTTTCCATTTTATCACGTTTAAGATCTCGCTGGCCCAACTTATCAGAAACTGGGGTAGTGCCTGCTACTATGTGTGAATTTACACAGAAACGTGAGAAGGGGTTAAAGCCTTTTTTTATTTTATCTTTAAAATGACAAAGGCGTCTACTTGACGCTCACAAACTGCGCCAACCCGGCGGTTCAACTCAAACAAAACGTAAAACTGAAAGTAATGATTAGATAAACAAATATCAAAACACTACCGACGAGGCTCTGAGATCCTAAACTAACCGCGTTTTTAATTACCGCTGAGATTCAGCAAGATTACTGATTAAACAGTTGAAAACTAGCACTTCTGCAAAGCTAGGCACACAGGCCGACACGCGCCGATCTACCGAGTAACCTCACTAACGTAACTTTAAAGCAAGACTCTCAAACTCTGGTTTCGTCTACTATTTAATTCAACTAGCTTCCGCTAAATTTGAATAAACTGTGCCTGCTACTACAATTTACATACTCTGGCACGGCATTTCTAGGGGAAAATGAAGGCTAAACAGGAAAGATAACTTAAAATAAATGTTAGTTAAATGAATTTTAAACCCTACAACGTGCTCAGAATTCATTGTTTGAGACAAAGAAAATTGGCTTTATATGAGTAATTTTCTATTATAATTACATTTTATGTTGTGAAACTTATAAACAACAGCAAAGACTTTTTTCCCAAAACATTGAAGGTTAAGAGGAAATGACAACGTATGAAACGAATTTCCTTACCGTCACACCTGGAATTTAACGCCAACTGCTGCATGCGCTTGGAAAGAATACTTGGAGTGCAAAAAAGTGAAATTCCAAGCTATTCGTTTCATTCGGAACACTATTTTGATGCAATGCCAATAGTGAGTTTTCCAAATTATGCGGATATTGTCCATACACCTCAGCTCAGTGTCTAAACGGTCATCACAGAAAATTAAGAGTACCCCATCTCGTTCGCAGTTACTATATCATTCATGAGTCTTTAACTATTCAAATAAACATACCAAGCCGATCAGTTTTTGCTATTTAAAAATGCATGGGTAGACATCTGAACTTGCTCAATAAATAAACTCTTGAGTTCAAATATTTATACTTCTCTGTCTGCTTTGTTTCAGTTCCCTGATATAAAAATTAAAGTATAAAAAATTATTTATAGTATAAATAAAAAAATTCTTCTAGATTGCCTTCTTGTTCGTTTCCCGAGAAGCGAATTAGCTGCAAGGAATTTTTAAAGGCTTTCGTTATAAGTGCATGCATATCAGTTAATGTTTAGAAAGATCTCTACGAAGAAGTCCCTTCGATGGAAAATCAAATATACGTGATATGTTCTGAAAGTTCTAGGAATTGCGCTCTATTTCAGTTTTTAGAACTTAAAGCGATACTATCGGGCAGAGGCAAAATTTAGCATGTTTGTGCAACTATCCCGTGCAGTATCGTTTAGACCGATTCAGTCGTTTTATTGATATAGCCGTATTTTTTGTAGTACTGTTTTTGCAAGCATGAAGATGCATACAGCAGTCATTTCTTTTTTGTAAAACAGGTGTGAAAACTTCAGAAATTGTTCAGCGTCTGCGAGGAGTATTCTGTTCTCATATTTTTGTTCACGTACCTGTTTCCAAATTTGAAAAAATATTTAGGGGAGTTTGATTTGAGAGTTTGATCATCGTATAAGTAAAGAGACGGAAGAAACTGAAAATGGTTTTGCGGGACGTTTTAAAAAGTTAATTTTTCGTTGGGATAAGTATATTCAATTAAATGGAACTTATGTTGAAAAGCTGCATAGTAATGCGAAAGTGAAAACTGCTGAAATAAATAAATTGTACTTGAATTCCTAGAATTTGGAAACATCCTACGTACTTTACCGTAATCAATTAATCAATTTCGAGAGGTATTTTTGAAACACTTTTTTGAATATATTCTTCTTGTTTTCAAAAAATGTTTAATATCGCATTTTTTGTTGTTGTTGGGGATGTTCAGTTTTGTATTATTTACATTATTCTTCTGATGTGTCTAAATCAGAGCTAACAACTCATCTGGTAAAACAAGTAAATCTCCATATCCTCCGGTTTTTAATTTATCTAAATTTGGATTTTTCCCAAATGTGATTTAGAAGAAATAGAAAATGCGGAGAAGGAAATTTTGATGAAAAGGTTTTTTTAAAAAAATTAACTTGTTCATCGTTTTTTTCTTTTTTATACATTTTTGAGTGAATTTTCTGATTAACTTCTGTTTGGTGTGATCTGTTTTAGCCTATCAAGGACATCTGTAATTTATTTTACGAAGAGTTGATTAACGTTTAATTAGTAAATTTTAGTGTTTAGTTTTTGCTTTTAATCCTTAATGCTATACTTAAATGGCATATTACTAAGTTATCAGCTTAACTGCAGGCATACTGGTTATTAACCTTATTTTTATCGCTTTTAAAAACGCTTTGGTAAAGAAAAACTTTTCTTTCTTACCTGAGTTTCCGTTAAAGTAAAATGTTAAAGGAATTATGAAATCAAATAAAAGTAGATAAAAAGATATGAAATAAAATTAAAATTTAAAACATTAAGTTTAATATTTAATTTTTATGGAATATATCTTACATTTATATTGTAATTTGCTTTTTAATACGAATGATGCATTATAAAGAGACCTTAAATCAAAGCTGTCAAGTTTGAAGTCTTGATATCGCGTCCCCACGCGGTGTGAAAACTTCGTGGTTTTTCACATATCAAGGTTGAAGGCTGTAATAAATACATGTGTAGTTAAGCGTATTTGCTGCCCCAAGTTGCTAACCTCCGAGTGACTATACTTGTAGCATACACACCTACATTATACAATTATAAATATATATATATATATATATATATATATATATGTATGTATGTATGTAATACTTCTAGAAGACTCACCAGCGGCCGAGCGATAAAGTCGCTGAACACTGGTAGTTCGCTCCGGGTTCGAATCCTGGCAAACAGGCTAGCTGCATGGGCGTTTTCGTATTTTTCACTATGCGTAATGTGTGTACGAGACAGTTTCCCTTTGAAAGTCCTCCACGAAGACATCCCTCCGCTACGGCAGATAGCTCTCGACTGCTTTGCCATAAACAAATCAACTAAACCAACAAATTCTTTTAATATAATTACTCGTCTGTAACTGTATTCATTACATATTTAGAATTACACAATGTTTGTTGTACCTTATTTCAGAATCAAACAAATGTAAGGGTTGGAGAAAAGGTATTGGCGACTTATCGGTAATTCCGAAATGACTTTATAAGGTATTTCTCCAGGCTTTTTCGCATGCTTTCGTAGTGTAGTGGTGAGCATGCTGGGCGCGTATTCCAGAGATCCGTGAATCGAGTCCCGGCGAAGGCGTTGCTCATTTTTCATCTCTCCTGCTTTAAAGAAAAATACCTAACGACTCTACACTGGCGCCCGAACTAAAAAGGTGATGGATGATGATTCTCCACCACCAGGATTTGGGGCTTGGGTTTTCTAATCCCCAGTCGCCCTTTAAAGGGGGGGAGTATATAAGGCATTTCTCCCGGCCTCTTGGCATGCCTTCGTGGTGTAGTGATCAGCACGCTGGGCATGTATTCCAGAGGTTCATGGTTCGAGTCCCGGCGAAAACGTTGCTCATTTTTCATCTCTTCTGCTTTCAAAATAATACCTAATGACTCTACAACTGTATAGATACAAACACTTACAATCCCTCAATATAATCGCCAGTCGTGATTACCATCTTCTGCCAAGTTACTGGAAGGCATTATGTATCATCACATCATCTTCTGTTCATGCCCCACGGTAAACACCTTAACATTCATTCACCTTAACATTGATAACATTCTCTCTACTGTTGAAATGGATCTCTCGCAGTGCTGCTTTCATTTGTGCGAAGAGGTCACAGTCACACGGATTCATATAGGGTACGTGTGATGTGTGATCTAGTCCCTCCCCCATCACCGCCGTCGCAGGAGATTCTCTAACACCACTCGCATTTATAACATCAAGTACTTTCACAGACAAAGATAAAATTCGTTGCCTGATACTCATCTTCGTCAGCATACAAGAGAATGCGACGACATTTTTTTGTGTAGTATATTTTTATGTGAGATGTTCTAATACTTCCGATCGCCACCATCGCAAGAGATCCGTAACAGAGTTCGGATTAAGATACCATGAACTGGCATGGGGGAGGATGTTATCTGTCTGCCGAAAATTTTATCGCTTGCTCCTGATTACTGAACACAGGTGATGTCTCAGGCGACGAGTTCCATCCTCCCCTACGACGATGCACAGTGTCACATAACGCGAGAGCTGTCAAGGATCTCTTGCGACGGTAGCGATGCGAGGTACTAGAATATTTCCCATACTTATTCGATATAAACGTGTCCATGTTGTTCCGCCTAAACTGACGTTTCAGTCTAAATTTCCTTTCCGTATCGACGGGTAACGTTTCGATCTTCCTTGGATAGTTCTCTCTCCTTCTAATGTCCCTTCGCCTGAATCAGTTGTCAACCCTCGCCCCAAAGAAAAAGGGATGATCCCTCCTATGGTACACGCTTTTCCCTCATTTTGAAGATTGCTCCAGCTTTTTTCTGCAGCGGGTTAAGATGTTATGAGCTTGAATTTTTGCTACAACCAACTTCGCATAAAATATTCTGCATAATAATATAGCTTAAATGAGAGTATTTTATTTCGTATTATTGTGTATTTATATGATTATTACAGGAATCAATGAACGTGCGCAACACTCTTGCGCACGTTCATTGATTACTACTCATCTTAAAATTGTAGTTATTTGAAAACTAACTACTACCTGTTTGAAAAGGTTTTTACGACTTGAAGAAATAAATTATAATCCCATGATACTTGTTTAACTCATTTATAAACGATTTAAAAATTCTATTATAATGACAAATGTCAAAGACGTAACTTTCTATTGGGGTAAAAATTCAAAAAGATTCTGTAGTTTAAGCAATAGGTTTAGAAAAAGACACTTTCAAGTTCTATTTCTAATGAATTATCCATGATATAATTGAAGGGTTTTCTAATTCAGTTCTGGATAATTCCCGATATAGCTGAATAGTTTCAGTTTTTAGGCAATTTATTGCTACAGCGTTATTCATCACTAACTGGCAAATTATGATTTGAATTTATTATATAACCATGTATTTATTATACTGGCTTTTAATAGTAGCTTAAGGGGGAAAATTCTTATATGAGCTAGCATGAACAATATCAGCTCGGGACCGAAGTTCTAGCAACCATTGTTCTGGATATCACTTGACATAAACTAAGCATACAAAGCTATTTTAGGCATAAAGAAATGATACAATTGTGCCTCAGAAGAAGAATGCGAATCTGAATGGATATTTAATTTAAAACTGAATTTTAATTAAGGTATCATATTTTTGATTGGGCTGTCTGCCTTTGAGGAAGATTGAGTGTTTGATTAATTTACAGGACACACAAAAACTGTCAGCGTAACAGGAAGTAAGTCTTTATGGAATGCTCTTACCGGAACTTGACTATCTTCAAGTTACGCGTATGAAAATTCCCGAGTAGCCAGTCATTTCTTTAAAAGGTTATTTGCATGAAAATATGAAAATTTTTACAAAGCAAGCATTTTTAAGATATTATTGCTTTAAACTCTGATAGATGAAAAGAAATTCTTAACGTCCTGATTCGGCATTAACAGTTTTTAACAAAATCATACGCTTCGTCTCATAAAAGTCTTTTTTTTCTTAGTGAATTGCGATATTCAAAAAATGTTGCATGGTACTAATAAAAAGGTTCTTCCTCCCTCTTAATAAGTAATTGAAGTATCCATAACAGAATTTTCGTTTCTCACTCATAGTAACTAAAATTTAATCTTTTCTTACAGAAAAGTAAGCATTCTTTATGTATGTTGAAGTTTAGTTTATGAAAGTAGTTATGTTATTATACTTATTTAAATGTCATAAGAAGTAGATTTGATATATTACAAAATCGTGCGTAATAAGTAAATAAATAAATATCTAAATTAAGATTAAAATTGCCATGTTAAAAGTGTTAAAATAGATATGCATTTTTCAGTTATAATCGTCACACGAAGTCGAGTAAAATTTGAAACCTTGCAAAGACATAATGTGAAACTAAAATAATTAACTTTATTTACATGTGTTAACACTATTACATTTCAATACCTATGTTTCTAAATGGATGTAATAGCTAACAACAACGATATTATTATCTACGAAATTCTAAATTTTTCTTTTAACATTTTAATCATTCATTTAATTTCCTGTATTTCAGTTTTAATATGCTTTACAGTTTTAATTTCAGTTTTAATGTGCTTTACAGTTACAATGCTTCAGTTTATACACTGACTACCAATAAGTATTTGGACACCTATGCAAATGACGATATCTGCGGTCCTAAGGTACGTCACGGACTCCGCCGATATATATCGTGTAGGCAACAGCATCGGCTTTAGTCGCATGCAAGATGCCTCGCAGTTCGGGAGCTCTCTGATTTCGAGAAAGGTAAAATTATCGAGTATCACAAGTGTGGCCGATCCTTAAGGGACATATCTAGCGATCTGAAGTACCCAAAATCGACAATGGCCTATGTGATTAAGAAGTGGAAGGTGAGCGGTGATTGTCGGAATGTGCCCCGAGTCGGCAGACCAACGAAACTGGGAGGTAGAGACCGACGAGTGCTGTCCAGAGAAATTCGGAAGAACCGCACCCAACCGATGGCCCTCATCCGCGAGGAGTTTCAACAGGCATCCGGGAGTATTGTTTCAATGAATACCATCCGTAAGAAAGCACATCTGCTTGGTTTTCATGGTCGTGCTGCTGCCCATAAGCCTTTGATCACAAAGTCCAACCGCGCTGCTCGGTTAATGTGGGGCAAAGCACATCGAAATTGGACCGTAGATCAGTGGAAACGGGTTTTTTGGAGTGACGAATCAAGGTTCACCCTTTACTTTTCGGATGGCAGGGTCTGGGTCTGGCGTCTACCTGGAAAACGTCTCCTGCCAGAATGCATTGTGCCAACAGTCAAGTTCGGCGGAGGTGGAATTATGGTCTGAGGGTTTTCTCCTGGTATGGGCTGGGACCCTTGGTCCCCATTCATGGTAAGCTCAACTCCGATGCCTACTGCACTATTTTGGATTACAATGGGCTTCCTACGTTATGGCAGTTTTACGGGTTGGACCCCTGTTACTTTCAGAACGACAATGCCAGATGTCATGTTTCGACGTTAACTAAGGCTTGGTATGGGGCCAATGGAGTTCATCGAATGGACTGGCCTGCCCAGAGTCCAGACCTGAACCCTATCGAGAACCTCTGGGACGAGTTGCATCGCCGAATTCAGGGGTGCACTACCCGTGCAAAATCGGTGAAGGAACTTCTATGTCTTCTCCAAGCCGAGTGGAAGAAAATACCACTAGTTGTCATACAAAGACTTGTGGAAAGTATGCCCCGGAGGGTCCACGCTGTAATTCCTCTCGTGGAGGCTCTACCAACTATTGATTTTGAATACAGTTAGTTTTTCTTTTCTATCATAGGTGTCCAAATACTTATTGGTAGTCAGTGTAGTTTATATTAGCAATGTCTGACGGCTGTTGCTTTGGAAGCTCAGTCAATGAATATATGTTTAAATGGTTAACCACACAATTCTGAATGTTATTTTCTGGAGTCTTAAGGGTAGGTCGACAATTTATCGTCTCATTTAAAATTTTAAGTTATTTAACACAAGTCAGAATGAGTTTCAAAATAACCCTTTTTATTCATACATAAACCTGTTGGCTATGTAATCTATGTAATAATAGAAATCCTTCTCCGCAGCTTGCGAGGAAACCAGAAAAGTTCAAATAAAATCAAAATAAGAAATTTACAAAAGAAAAGCACGGCCGCAAAAGCTTTGCCTCAGACCCTCAAACTTACATGAAGTAATTACGGCTAACAAAGCTAAAATCTATTTCAAGTAATTCATTCTCTCCGAAATGTTAAAGCGAGACGTTCAGCGATACCTGCCAAAGGATCTCTCTCTTAACTCAAAAACTCATTAAATAATCCGCATTCTGATGGGAGCCGACGAACGTAGAAGTAAAGACGAAATAATAAAATAGCTGGTTAATCCCGATTATGGTGACTGGTAGCTTTCATTCGCTTGGAATGCCCCTATTCAATATGATTATTCGTTCTTGCTCCATTGTTTGAGGAGTGATTCTAGATATTTCAACAAATGAAAATGCAATTAAACGTAGAAATAAAATTATGCTTCATTCATAATATTTTTCGTGTAGAATATTTTTGTGCCATTTATTAGTTAACTCAAGTAATTTTAATTTAATGAAAGGCCATATATTAAGATATAGAATAATTGTTTGTTAACAGCAAATTCTTAATAGTACAATCTTTCTGAAGCATACTGTAGAGAGAGAAATATATAAGAAAACGAGATTTACGAGAATTTTCTGAAGTTCACTAAATTGTTTTTGATAATAACTAAATTAAAATTAGCTGATATATTTGTCCCCTTAATTTAATATCGAAATAAAATTTACGATATTTTCATGGTTTATCATAACCGCTAAAAACGTTTCCTCAGCCTAAGGAAATTATATTGCCAAACCAGATTTCAACTAAATAATTTTGAAGTTCTATTGCCTCAGGAGCAGATGGAAAAGTTTCTTGTAGAAAAAGGAAAAGCATCAGCAACTTTATCTAATAACTTTGTCTTTCTCTCGTCGACACTAAATTAACTGTAAATGGAGAATGTTAATTATTTTGACAGAAACGATACCCTTCTCTTTCCATTTCTACACTTAGAAAGAGAATAAATGAACTGGGAGGAAACGATTTTTGCTTCAAAGAAGAAATATAAAAAGCTGAGAATAATTCAGTGTTGGAAATGATATTTCCAGGTTTCTAATTCTAGTTTATTTTTATTGGCTCTGTTTAATCCAAGTTTTCCCTAACGGTATCCAAAATATGACCCACATAAAAATAGAAAAGAAGCTGAAGAAGACGCTTTAACAATCATGAATCAAAATTCATTTAAAAACTAATTTATTAATAATTATAGATATCATTAAAAGCTAGGGATTTGAAAGTAGAAGTTGGAGTTAGAGATTAATGAGATAAGGAATGAAAAGGTAGGCAGAGAGGGGGAATACTGCCATCTACCCACCTCCCAAACTGGCTTTTGGGTCTGAGATTAGGAGGACAATAGGGAAATTGGAGGAAAGGACATTCCTGCGCAGTTGACATGAAGAAGGAAAAGGTGAGCGAAACGTTATTTTTGGTGAAACGACTACATAACTAGTACGAGTCCACGCAACCGTGATCTATTAGCAAAAATGAAAGAAAAACTGCGAAGGGTCCATTACTACAGCAGAGAGAACATTATCCGTGCTTTAGGGTGGTCACTGTAGAGCATCAACAGATGTGGAAGTGCTGATGGTATGCAATGCCTTCCAGTAACTAAGAAGAAGGTGGTAGACATGGCAAGCGGTTGTATTGAAGAACTGTGAAATGAAGGATTGTGTGGATGGAAAATGCAAATAAAATTTTAATTAAAAAAATAAATCTGAAAGGTTTGAGATTTTAAATTATGTCCAAAGGGGCGTTTTTTAACGTTTTGTGTGTTACCTTTATTTATTAAACATCATGTTCTTCGCACTTAAACCATAAAACTCAGTTCAACAGCAATATCGCGAAATAATTTTAAAATGAGTATATCTTTAGAATTTCTGATACACAGTTCCACGGACTTTAGATAAAAAATTTTTTTTACCCGTAGAGTATTGCCATTGCTCGCTTTTAAATCGTTTGAGTTTTACAAAATATGAAATAGATAATAAAACAAATTCCAAATTCGGGCTTCCAGATGCGCATATTCGGATGGAAACGTACGTTATTCAAAATTGGATGGCTCTAGGCACCATTGTTTTATCACATTTGGAGAAATATATAAACATTTATGCAGATTTTTCATTATTTAATTTCTTTAAATATAGTACAGGGCTGCAATATTTTGTGGTAACACTTTCAAAACTGATTCAGACTTTTAATGTTTCCAACGCAAAATCACAAAAACGAAGACAACAGTCCTTCAGGGACAAAGCCACTTTGGACTAAAAAATTAGAAAGACAGCAATTTTGGAAGAAAAAACCGTTATGAATACTGCTGCTATTGAAGAAAAATTTAATTTATCCTAGAAAGGTCAAACAGTGAATGAAGTTGTTGACAACGAAAATAAATTAACTCAAATTTCTTGTAAGAATGCTCTAGCTGTATTGCTTTGTTGAATGTGTCGGCGAACATTCGAAAAATCCAAGACAAGTATGTTCGTACTTTAAAAAAAATTGAATAATTCTTCTCGAACAGCCACAGAGAAATCTAATATATTATTACTTTAAAGTTTGAAAAGCTTATTTTTCTTTCAACAAAAAACCTCTAAATTGACTTTTAATTCCATGTTACTTTAAATTATAAAGAGAGGTATTTTTTTAATTTAACATTTAACCTATCAGCAGTTAAGTGTGCTTTTCCAAAATCGCATTAGACGTTTAATTTATGCACCCGGCTGATGCCTGGCAAGATTTATTTCCTGTTAAACATCTTGTAATTAAGAAATGTTTAGCTAATAGCAGAAAAAAATCCTCTTTATACTGGTGCTTCCAGTTTAGTTTTTTTTTTCCTTACTTTTTTTCCATCAGCGTAGAAAATACTAGCTCTTCTACATCGAACATCAATCAACAACAAAGCTTGTTCACTGATGAAGGTTATTAGGAAGAAAATCTAATAGGGTTCAAGGTGTGTAATGAATGCGATTCTTAAAAACATGTAGGTAAAGGATTAATATTAAAATATATCAAAATAGAACACACGATCTGTTTATGAAAAAAAAATCCTTAAAAAAAGTTTAAAAATATTTGTTAAGGAGATAAGTTAACAGAAGCTGTCAGTTTTGTCATTACTTTTTTAAGGAGTTTCATAACTTTTCCAAATGTTGATGAAAAAAGGTGCTATAGCATTTTTTTCTAATACGCGCCCCAAAATAGCAATCATTTTATGAACTATATTAAAACGTCTAAAAATGCGAAAACTGAGTCCAGCTTTAAATTAGTTAAGATTATCAGTTTATAAATAATGCTTTCAATTTAGCACTTTGCGTTTCTGAGCAAACCCGCCCAAATAGTGGTCGAATGTTTAGACCGCTGAATACTGGTAGTTTAGCCTTGTCTCGAACACACGCTAAAATGTTGGCTTTTGTGTTTTCCGCTTGGGTAGCGTGAATATAAGCACTTTTTCCTTTGACAGTCCTCCACGATGGCTGGTGTGGTTTATTAAATTATAGCAAAACACTCGCGGCACTAACTGCCAAAAGGAAAGGATGCCGTTGTGAAGGATTTCCTAAGGAAAACTGGTTCGTATACACGTTACACATCAGCGAAACCACGGAAACGCCCATGCAGCCATCCCGTTCGCCGGGATTCGAACACAGGACCGAACTTCCAGTGTTCAACGACTTTTCCGCTCGGCTGCTAATAAGCTCCTCCACAGTAAGATAAAAATAGATACTGAAATTTCAGCTTTATTATATTTTAGATATATTAAGTTATTAAAAGACATAAAAATCAATATCGTTATGCGTTTAAAGGTTAATATTTTCTGGAAACTGAGTTCATGTTATGTAATATGAAATTTCTCAGCACTGTGAGCAGAACAGTTCTCGGAAAAGTGATTTAAGAGGAAAAGTAAAGGTTTTGTTTACCATCTGAAGAACCTATCATGTTTTAACTCCTTGCACTCCAAGAACTCTTCCCAGACGTTCACAATGGGTGCCTTTGTACTCGAAGTGTACCACTCTGTCATATCAGTAATAATGGTATTGAAAAATAAATTATCCGAGTTGTGACAAAATATTAGTTGAGCAACAAAGAGGGAACGCTGCAGAAATTGAAAGGATGTTAAACATAAAATTATCTTAAAATGATTTTCTCTCTTATTCAGCGGCTGCATACTTCCTCATCGCTTAAATTATGTGTGGCAAGATATTTTCTTTAATATAGACAGAAATTTAACCTTTTGCGTGGTATCAGGTTTGAGGTCCTGTATCACTTTTTATGTGTTTCCTGGTAGTATTCCTTAAAAAGAGTTTAAGCGATAATATCACACATGGGCGCCCATAAAATTTCTTCTCAGACTAAGGCTGTACCTGTTATTAATCTGATAAACATCACTGCAGTAAAAGAAATTTAATTATGAGCAAGCTAATGTTGTTTATCGGAATGAAGAAGAAATACGAATCTGTATGTTTTTCATCTCAACATGCCTGCAATAATAATTGTTATCATTATCCCATACTATATTACTTACTTCCTTGTACTTGAATTATCAAATTCAGAACATTATTTCATTATTAATTCGTGCCTTATTCTAGAAATATTTCACAAACTTGTAGATTCATTAGGATTTTTTTTAAGCAGGAGTCATCAAAAATGAGCAATGCCTTCGCCGGGGCTCGAACCACAGACTTCTTGAATACGCGCCAAGCGTCCTGACCACTACACCACGAAGGCATGCGAAGAAGGCGGGAGAAATGCCTTATAAACTATTCATTTTAGTTGCAATACGTTTTTGGTTTTGGTCTCCTGCAAGATGCTGTAATAATACGAGTAAACATGCACGAGTTATCCTAATAGTTTTGTTAAGTAGACTCCCATGCTAAAAGTAATGCTCTCGTGTACTTTTAGCGCTTTGCTTA
>KK117542.1:58544-101455 GCA_000611955.2 Stegodyphus mimosarum
AGTTTTTGAAAATGGGTGCCTTCGGGGAGGACTTTCTGAGGGAAAGTGGCACCTATTCACATTACACAAGAGGAAAACCACGATAACCATTCTAGCCTGCCCGTTCGCCCGGAATTGAGCCCTGGTCGAACTGCCAGAATTCAGCGGTGTTAACCACTCGGTTTCTGGTGAGGCGAAATAAAGAATGAAATAATTCTTTTACATGAAAAAGAAATATATGTGATTTTCTGTTTTGAGTAGGACAGAATTTATCATTTATTTATGCACTAAAATTTTGTTCGTTACTTCTAAACATGTTAATTGTAAAATAAACAAAAAAAAGTAAATTTGAGCTGTGTTTTCATTGATAATTGTTTGACTATGCACAAAATGATAGTTTTTGTTGAGAAAACTAACCCACTATTTTGTTCAGAATCATTTACTTTTTATGACCTCTGGACATCTATTAGGCAATGAGATCTATGATAGTAGTCCTGTGATAGATTAGTTAAAGGATGAGTCTTATTATCCATTAATTTTCTACAGTAATCTTCTGTAATATCATTTCATGCTGTTTGTAGTGTAGGGTAAACTTGTTTGATGTTTTTGTTTGCAGCTTTATATTGTCTTCTTTATAATGCTCTTTAATTTTCTATTAGGATGAAGTCAACTGATTACCACAGCCACGGTCAGATAATAATTTCTTCTTGGAAAAATGTTTCATACTCCGAGTAGTAGTATCATGTTGTAAGATTAAATCGTTGCTCTTATTATTGTGTGCATGTAGCAGATCGTGCCATTCTAGAATGCGCTGAAATCGATCTATTAATCTATCACAGTGACGCATTAATCAAGGGGTTTTACAAGAAAAACACCCACACCATTGTACTTACCTTTTTGCCCTTTTCAGGGTGCATCCATTCTGTCAACCAAAACTTATAACGCATTCAAAAATTTCCTGTCCAGCTAAGCAAATCAATAATCAGTCATTTCTCTGTTTAAAAATCGATTTAGAAAATCGTAAAAAGAAATTCGATGACTTTTTTTAAGATAGCACTGGTGGAGAAGTACGATTAAATCAGCTGAGTATGTTTAGCCACTTTCTTCCAGAATGCGTCCCACCACGTGGCGTATGTGTTTCAAATGTATGTGAAACTGATTCAGAAAGTGATCTACTAAAACGATCTTAGAATTTATGTTATGATTCTGATTGTTATAATGGTATTCCACCATTAGGGAAAAAGAATAAAAAGTATTACAACAGAGTAATTCCAGAGACAGATTAGAAACCTAAGTCATGCAGTGTTCTGAAATTCAATAATGAGGAGCAAATCTTTGAAGAAACATTCTTCATTAATTCAGTTTTTCAGCTAGAAACAAAGGACGTGGTCCCCTCGTAAATAGCTTAAGTAAAATTTTAACGCATTCATAATTTTCATGTTCAGAGTACTTATTCACTGTAATGTGTAACGTATGTATGTTAATTTTTTGACTCCCGATTAATATTATTGTTTTTATGTTAAAAAGAAACTTTTCTATACTTTGAAATAAATACCAGACACCTTTGGTATTAATAATTATTATACGAAATATTGTCGTCATATTCTTCCTTATTCGAAATATTTTCGTCATATTCTTCAGGTAACGAATGGTTATCATTGAATTACACCAATTTCCACTGACCAATGAAAAATCATGATGTAACCAGTAAAGTAACACCGAATTCTGGTGCCGTATGGAAATCAGTATGAGTCGCAGCAATTTATGTAACTTTATGGCAGTAGGTGTTTAGAATGGCCTGTTATTTCCTGTTGTGCGAATCATTTCGAAACCTTATTTGCCGAACTAATTACAATGTAAAAGAAAGGGCAGCTTTAAGTAGACCAAAGTACCTACGGATTATTGGGAATTTTTCTGAAGTATGTAGGCTGAGTAATCAATTTAATAAACATTGAGTCTACTACGTGAAGTTTTAGTAAAGGAAGACTTATCAACTGCATGAATGAATAAATTTCCACTTAAGTAGATTTATTTTACCGTCTTGCAGCTCCTGACAGCTATATACCATTTCTAATGAGAGCAAAACATTTTACAAAGTTGATCTCTCGTAACATAAGAAAGAGTTGTAAACTAGGTATGACGTTATGTGAATTAGGCTGAAGACCAATGGAAAACCATGCTATTTAAGCATAAGTTCAAATATTAGTTGCAAAGTGTTTTCAGACATTTCTTACTTTCAAATGTTAAGGACAATGCTCAGATAATCAATAACAAAATCCTCAACATCCACAGTTCACTTCAGTTGACGATGAATGGAGGCACCTGATCTTTACTAATAGTCCCACATCCATCATGAACTATATTTAATTTTAAATGATAAAAGCTAAATTTTTATATTTTTCAAGTTACAATATATAATTTAAATGTATAAATTTTGAAATATATTTACATGAAGGAGGAATGAAGCACTTAAATTGACATAAAATTCGATTACTTTAAAATTAAAGTCATCATGTCGTTCAAATATGGAATCCATAAAGGTTCATAAATGGTCATTCATGAAATCCATAAAGTTCTATCAAACATTCATAAAATCGATCGTACAAAAAATCGCAATATCGTAATGAAGTCAATACTCATTATGCTTATGAAATAAAGTTATTATGTGTGAGCTTATGAATAAAATAAGAAAATTTTAAAAGAAGAGAAAAGTATGCTACTAAATATTTTTTAAGTGGGATGGCAGTTATCTTTTTCTAGTGCAGAAAATAGATTTATAATTTTACAGATTTTTAAGAACAAGATGGCTTTGCTTAATAAGAAATCTTTTGAAAGGAGTGACATTAGCTGCAGGAAATTTAATATGGTATTCTTTCGTTAAATAGCATCTCACTATATAATGATTTGGAGATCCTATGTCCCCACAGGCACAATAATTAGTATTAATAAATCTATATTTATAGTAAAACGTTGCTAAGGACCCATGTCCTGTTACGTTGCTTAATAACAACGGAATGGAAATTTTACCATTTAGGTCAACTATTGGTAGCTAATTAAAGATGCGTCTGCCCTGTTCGCAAATATTTCACTCTTTATGCCACTATTAAAGGAAGAGTATCGAGAAATGTAATAAGATGTGATCTAGGCCGAGAAAATGTTATAATGCATATTCCGCATTATATCAACAACTCTTTAGATTATAATTTTTTATTATTTTTATTAATGAATATACTTATTCCAAATATGTCGGATGAAGTTGTAGTATTATCATAATAAAGTGGGTTAAATATTTCATCAGCATAGCTTACTTGCCTTTTGAGTTGTAGTATAGGCATGAGAATGGCTTCATGCTGTACTCGGATACGCGTAAGTCTTTCCTGCATAGTTTTATATAATTGATTCCGCATGCATGAATTCAAACCCTGATTTATTCCTTGATATCTTTTAATATGATATGCAATAACTTTTATTCTAATTTTTTAATTTTGTACATGTGGTATTCCTGAACATCTACAGATATTCTTAATACGCAAAACACGAGTTAAATGGCGAAATTTCTCATTTATCGTAAGATGAATTAAGAAAATATCTTCAGCAGCAGACTTTGTGAATATGAATAACCCATGTTACTTTTCAGACTGAAATCCGACTGAATGTGTATGAGATTTGTCAGGTAATCGTGTTACTCCTGTCAAATCTCTACTCAGGATTTAGGGTCTCTCATAATTTCTTTAAAGAAAAATGAGAATTTTAATGTTCACTGAGATTATTATTAGGATCATAAAAAACATGGCCCATTTCTTTTGGGATGTAATAATCATAAGCTGTGACCGCATTCAACGTTTCATACTTTTAATATACATAGGTACTTTGCCCACTTTAGTCTGACATCGCATTTTGGTCAACCTACATACTAATTTTCTAAAAACAAATGTATCTAAATAGAATTTTTTATACTATTCTAAAACTAAGAGTTTAATTTGTGTTTCTTCTAACTTTCGTCAGTCTCCTTCATGCAGTTTTTAATTATAATTTTTCTAGCTTTTCTTAACTATTTTATTGTCGGGCTTGTGGAACTCATATCACATTAAAAAACGCATACTTTTATATTCTTTTTGTTTATTATACACATATTCGAGAATTAAAATATGTAATAATTTTATAGAAAAGAAATGTCTTTAAACTACATTTTTGTAATTGAAATTTTAAAAAAAGTAAAATAATCTGAGATTTTCAAATTTTATTATTATTATCAGAATCCGATGAATTCCCTTATATCGGTTGCCGATTATCCCTCCTCTCAATCACACTAGTCTTTTATGTGTGTGAACAAAATTAATTAGTAAAATAACGGAGGAAGCAAAATTTTAAAGATTTAGTTCAGCAAACCTAAATAATGGAACAAATGGAAAAATTACCTGGAAACATATCAGTAATGCAACTAAATTAGTAAATGTTCAAAAGATCAACTATTCAGCTCTGTTTTTTTTCCAATTTCCGCAAAATATTCCTTCAAAAGAATGCGTGTGCTCTACTTCTGCCGTCTGTTGCACAAAATCAAACTTAAAAGTGTTACTAACAATTTTTCTTCACGAACAGTATCATTGACAAAACAACGAAAAAACATATACACGTAAAATAAATTGAACTGACGACCGCAGAAATTGTAGTTGAGCAGATTCTGCTAGGTTTAGGCTACTCATCAATATCGCGGGATAAGAGTTCTCTATTTAGGAGCAGTATTATTTGCTAATAAAAACAATTGTTTTCAAAACTTAATTTTAAAACCCAAATGAGTTCGTTTACCGACTTGGGAAAGAGCAACCAAAAAAAGAGCCACATTATTGATTGCTATGGTATCTTCTGAAATATTAGAATGCGTTGAAATCTGATCCCAAAAAGAGTGAATTATAAAATCTGCAGAAGCAGTTTTTAACTCAGAATTTTCTCAAAATAACAAATATCTTTTTTTTATTTTATTTTTATTTGGAGAATATGTTGTTTGAAGAATCTATTCATTTTGGTCTTTTGAAAACTATGCATTTCTCTTACACAACATTTTGAGCGTATAGTTACTATTTCGTCTGAAATGGACTCAAAATGCCGCCGCATTAATTTTTGAACTTATACTAAGAAAGTTAGGAAGCCTTATTTGTGAAAAACTCTAATGCTTTGTAGAAAAATTATTAGTGTTAATCTTGTGTACGAGGAAGTCTCGATTACCTGAGCATAGATTATCCGAATGATTCATTATCCAAACTTATTGAAATCAAGATGTTAACGAAGATTCCGGGAAATGTCTGGAAATTAAGAGTTCTATGAGAGAAATTTCTTAGAAATCTGATCTTTTTAACGCTCGGCAAATCAGTTGGTGGATCATTCCTATAATCTTCATCTCTCGCTCTCCTTTCTCGCTTCATTTATCTTAGATTTATTTCTTATGTTATACTTTGGTTTTTGGTAGAAGAAAAACTTGTTTTATGACTGCATTTTTCCTAATTACGACATCTAAATGCAAAAGAAAACAAATACTTTCAATTAAAGACAACATTACCAGTTACTCAAAAAAAAAAAAAAGGTAAATCCTCTGTAAGTACGTTAAATGTGGATTATAATTAGAATTATAACATTATAATTAGTACTTTAAATGTGGTAAATTCGCTGCAGGGGGGAAGCGGAAATAACATTCGAGGAGCTGTCGTTAAGCTAAACCAGGAGAATTCGTGAAAGTTTCGCCGCCTGGCACGTATCATCGACACTGTCATATGAAATCGAGATTTCCATTGAAGTCGAAGCTATTTTAATAAATTGTATGATACACACCTGGATTTTCTGCTTTAATTCAGTACATTTTGCTCTGTAACACATTTTAGTTTTAGATAGGATGGGCATCGGTACTGTTTGAGGGTACTTACCTATGTAATGTAGATAATGTGGCTTAGAAAAGCGACCATTTTTGTGTTTCCGAAGTCCAGTAAAGCTTCTTTAATATGAAATTCTTTCACATTCGTTTTATACAAATAAAATATGTGTATTGGCGTGCCCTCCTCTTTAAATATTGAGAATGCGACTAAAAGCAATTAAACTTCATCGTTTTCTGAAAGACCCAAAGATTTAAATTAACAAAATCAAATTGCTACATTAGAGGTTCTAAACCTTTTCTGCCCCATACATCCTCTTTCAGCATTACTAGAAGTTCATTCCCTCTTACTTTCCAAAAGCTGGAAAATACATATCCATTTACTTAGATTTTAGCATTTTTAATTAAACAACAAAAAGTGTTGAAAATGTTGATAATACCAAAACTTGAATAAAACTAGTTTTTGTTTTAGTCATAAACTAAAAATAAATACTGAGCAGCTAAATAAAACTTTGACTGCATTCTCTCTCCCTGAAAACTATGAAAGTTCTCCTTCCCTTGGTTGAGAACCCCTGTGTTACATGCTTTGAACAACTGCGAAGGATGGCTAAAGATTGACATTTTTAGTTTTCAAACATAGATGCGCAGATTTTTTTCACAAATACATGGAACTCATTTAATAATAAGCCTGTGTGATTCAAGGTTCAATAGCTTGTTTTGGATTTTGTAATACTTTCTGGTGTACATTTCGCATAGATTTCCTTTATTATTTATTAATTTAATTAATAAATATTAGAATAATTTAAATAAGAAAAATAATCCAATATTCACTATGGAAACAAAGAAAAAGACTGGGAAAAGCATCTGATATTCGTGAATTTATCTGATATTCGCGGAAGAATTTAGTACTCCCTAAAATCTAAAAAAAAAACTTGATAAAATTTGATAATTTTTCGCAAAAAATTCGCGCTGTGGTTAAAATTTGTCCTACTTTATAATATAGAACACTGGCGATTACTAGTATTTTCTACTGATATTGGTTCTTCTCTACTCGTTATGCTGAAAATGTAAATTGGTGCTGAAATAAATTACTTAATGCTTGAATACCGTATAGGTAATTATGTATATACCGTCGACAGTAAAACTGTAGACAAGCAGCACTATTTATCGCCAGTTAAATGGGTAAGCATGATGGCACAACAGAACGGTTACAGCTGTGCTTTTGTTTGATGTAACTCCGACTGTTTCTCGATAAGCCACCCTTTTTTTTTTAAAAAAAAAGGGGGGAGTTATAAATTTTACCTTTATATGCTACATATTTTTCCTGCATTATGAAAAACATGAGTTCGATAGCTATAGAATCAATTACGTGGCTGCATTCCGGTTCATTTACAGCTGGTCGAAAGAATTAACATCTCTTCAAAGTGGAAAAGAACAGATGGATATGGCCGACAAAACAGTAATGGGCTAGAACAATCACCTTAATGGAAGTTTTTACTCATAGCGTTCTAAACAGAGCTTTCGGTAAAATCGGATGGCCTAACAAAATAGTAGAAATAGACGAAAGCATTTTCACGACGCGGGTCAAATACTTCCGCCAGCAGCGGCTTTATGGTTGGACTGTGTAAAGAGATTGATGAATGTTTTATATTAAGAGTTGCAGATAGAAATGCGGCTCAGAATTCCTCAGCAACGATTAGCGCAACTCTGGCAAACTTCATGGTTCAATGACAAACAACATTCGTCGTTGACGAGCTAATACATAAGAACCAAACTGGGTAATGTTTGAGAATAAATGAGTTGCTTGAAATGCTAATTTTTTTTAATCATAATGCATGTGAAAATCGATTATCCAAATCGATCCTGATCCCTCTGAGATCAGAAAGCTAAAGTTCTGCTATATCGGAAATAGCGCATTTTTTTTCCTTGTAATTGTTTAGATTTTTAAATAACTAAATGTATTATAATTGCTACTTGGATCGATTTTCTATAAATATGAAATCGATTATATCATTCGAAAAGCTTTTTCAGACATTCCAAATCTCTATAGGGTGAATATCATGCCTTACTGAAGGGGAAATTTTGTAATCTATAATTTTCAAATTCATGATTAGGAAGTTAAACAGAAGCGACCATACGTTCACGATTTTTAAAAGCAATACAATATCTACCGATTCGTTCTAATATTTCTGCCAAAATATAAAATTTTTGTTTTTTCATAGTAATATGTGCTTTTAATAGTTTGTATTATTTATTTTACTTTTATCCAACATACGTTATTCAAGTGGATAATTTAAAACACGATATCTTGGAAAGAATGTTATCATTTACTTTTTGTTTCTGAAATTTTTAACATTTTATTTATTTATTTATTTTTTACTTTTATGCTAAAAGATTTTCTTTCTGTCTCACACGCTTCTTTCCAGTCTTTTATTTTGTAGGATAAAGCGATTTTTAAATGCTCTTAAAAAATTACGCAAACCTTATTATAAAAATGGGTCTAAGACAGAAAAGAAATAATATTTTTTAAGGGTGCACAGATTGTTAATTTGGTATCAGTGTGTAATGTGAGAGTAATTTAATTATTCATAAAAAATGCAAATAAACACACTTCAGTTCCTTTCTGTGCGCTTGATGGCCCTATATCTATCTACATATTGAACTCCCGCGCCGTTCAGCCCACCAATGGCCAAGCGGTAAAATCGCTGAACACGGGCAGCTCCGACCTGGGTTCGATTCCAGGCGAACGGGTTGGCTGCATGGGCGTTTTCGTGGTTTTCTCCATGTGTAACGTATATACGAGCCAGTTTCCCTTAGAAAGTCCTCCGGCCTCCACGAAGGCGTGCCTTCTCTTAGGTAGAAAGCCCTAGTGTGCTTTGCCATAATCTACAATACCCCCCTCCCAAAAAAAAAACGCCCCGTTCAATGAAGAACACTGCAGCGGATGGCTCTATATGTATCACTCACATTCGTATTCTAATAAAATGTATTTTTACAGCGTTGCTTTCAAGGAGAATGCGTGCGGTATCGTCCCGCCAAACTTACACCAAGAGATGGACAATGGGGCCAATGGAAACCCTATGGTGACTGCTCTCGAACATGTGGAGGAGGGATTCAACAAGCAGTTCGAGAATGCAATTCTCCAAAGTAAATATATAGTTAAATTACCTTTTATAATTATTAGGCAAAAATTCATTTTTTTTCAAGGATATAGTTAAATCACTGGGTAATTCAAAATAATTCTGAAATGCCAAAATTTGAGTACTTCAAATTTCTCAAATATGTATATACTTTTCCTTCTTGCTGAACCATTATCATCGTTTATAGAACTTTTTATGTTTCTTCCAAAAATATTTTTTCGTACGTAGAATACACAGATTTTTACCAATTTTTATCTCTGCTGAAGACGAAAATTCTTTCCTACAAAATTAGATAAGCTATGTACTGATGCATTTCATTGATAAAAGTTTATTAGCCTTTGAATTTAAACTATTATTCATCTTTTTGAAGGTTTAATAGTAGTTTTAATCATTCGATACAAATAATACTTAATGTAAATAGTGAAAAATTAATTATACCTTCTCTTAATCTCAAGAGTTGTTAGATTCTATACGATTTTCGAAGGAAAATCGTAAGGAGTATGGACCCAATGGTCTCTCGCCCCTCTTCCTCTGTCACCTAACCTCTCAAGAGGACTTTCGACAGGCTACTATTTCAACAGACGCCATGCTTCACTGACACTACACACTTATAATATGCTCGGGCCTAAGCCTTCTCGGGGATTCGAGCCAGGACCTAACGTTACGGCAGTCAGAAGCGCTAACCACTCTACTAAACAGGGTGGCTGTTACTTATATTATGCATGAAGACTACTGCATAAACTTCATGCAGCTTGGATGTTCAGTCATAAGATGGCACTTGTCCACCAGTGATGGAATGGCTGAGACCACTGAACACTGATAGTTCGAATCCTAGCACATTAACTGACTGCATGAGTTTTTTCGTGTTTTTGCTCATGTGCAATGCAACTACGAATCAACTTTCCTTAGAACGAAGTCATCTCTTCTCTTAGACAGATAACCCGTGCTTGCTTGCCATAACCGATTAAAAAACATAAGATGTCGATCCTTAGGTGAACTAACGGTTTCCTGTTTATTTAACTGTTTATTTGATATGCCCCATGATATTTTAGGCAATGACATACATAATCTCAGAAATACAGGAAACGTAAGCAGTTAATTGTAAAAGGTGAGCGAGAAGTGGCTCAAACCAGTATTTTTATCGCACTTTTCTAAATTATTTAATTTTAATCATTTGATTATTGTTGACATTTTTACCTAATACAAATGTTTTTCCCAACACAATTACAAATCGAATAGTAAGCCAAGAAATTTTATGCGTAATACTGAATTGTCGGGCTCGTGTTTCTCATAAAAAAAGTAAAGTTTATTTTCGCAAGAGAAAAAAATGAAAATACATCATAAAAGAGGCAAAATCCCTTTTCATTCTCTATGGGTTAACCCTTTCTTGAGGCAAGCTGTAACATTTTTTTACAGCGAATCACAGTAAGACACTATGACAGAACGATTTGGCCGCAAAGTCAATATTGTCCAGGTCAAGGTCAGTTTAACTTCATCATTTTTATAGCTTCAACTGAAACCACTAAAATATTTTAATAATAGTAATATTTGAAAGACAGCCGGGAGGATATAATATCTGCCATATTCCAAGACACAGCATAACTAGAAATTGTAAAATACCAAGGAGTGAGAAAATGTAAGGCTTTCACATTTACTAGGAAAATTTGTTGCATTCTTATACGTTTAATAATAATATGTAGCTGAGCTGATGTTTACACTTAATAAATAAACCAGCGGCAATTTTGATTGTCAAAATTAATATTCCGGTATTTCAATTTATTTTTTTTTTATTATTTCTGCTTATCAGTATAAGGGTCAGTTTCACCATTTGTAGTAGATTTCCAATGAAAACTTTGTAAATAATCATATTTTACTTCTCATATAAATTTCTGATTTACCTTTAGACATTGGTATTAACAAGCAATGCTGCATTTTAGTTAGCCGGTGTATATTCACATATTGCAATATGCTGTTTCCTAGTAATTTCAGATAGAAAGGTCAATTACAAAAGAAATAGCATTAAAAGAATATACAAAGTTTTTTTGCAAGTATTTATTTGCCACTTTTCATTATACAATGTGTTTCAGGAAGATAAAAATGTCATATTCGGGAAAAATTAGAAATGAATACGTGAAAATAGAAAATTAAGGAAAAAGAAAAACTAGAAAACGTTATTGTGACCTCAAACTTAATTCTTGTCGTAGAATGTTTATGCAAACAGTAATTCCAACTTGCATAACGAGAGGATGCGCTTTAGAGATTTTAAATGGATAAAAATATTAGCATTTACTGGAAGATTTTTCGGGTCATTTTCGGGTAACTATTGTAATTCAGATTTTGCTTTCCTTTTGTTGAACAGACTAGGTGAAATGTTACTAATATAAAGTTCATTTTGATTTTACCCTTCACTGACCTGTTTGCATCTTGCAAAATAACAGTATTTACAAAAGCAAAAGATGGATTGATTTGGATTATTTAATTCCAATATAGCGCCTAAGAGCTTTCTGCCAAAGTTCCTTCCTAGTTATTATCCAAATCCGCCGTTGATAGTGTGGCGGCTAGAGGAGGCTAATTATTAGTTTGAAACCAACGACGTAGGTTCAACTTCTGTGTAAATATAGGTTGTAAGTATTTTACCTGCCCCCCTCCTTGCGGGTGTAATATCGATCTTCACATTCGTTGTCCTTGTGCAGTGTGTAATGACCGATGGGATCGCTTTCTACTCTCAGTAAACTCTTAGCCAAAAAGTGTCTGGCCATTACAGAGAAAAGGCATTTTGATATAGAGTACCCTGGAGAGGTGAGAATAAAAGATGAAAGCGAGGAATAATTTACATGTTATTAAAACTCATGGGTAGAAATATAACTAATCAGAGGTTTCCACGACACTGATGAACTAACAATCTTTTCGGAACTTTTACATTTTAATACAAATTGCAGAAAAGTTTAATGAGCCAATAAAAATATCAAAATATCTATTTTATATCCTTGAATTCAGATGTATTCAAATGCTCCAAAACTACAAACATCTAAAATTCTTAAACTAGTGAACTGCTTTAAAAATGCAACAAGAAACATACATTTAAAAAAAAGATTCTCGATCCATCGAGGACCAGTTAATGAAAATACTTTGATCACCTGACTTCACGATTTAAGCAATTTGTATCATTCCCTGTTAATCCTTTGCGTGTTCTGTAATGCACAAGTAGTTAGACAGGCAGTGGTCTTAAAATAGCGAGGCGTTCAGATGTCTAAAAGTAATTATACAAGAAGAACATTAATCAGATATAAATTGGCATAATCTTTTCTCTTAAATTTATGCGACATTTTATCGGCGTTCTTAACAATATTTAACCAGCAGCGACATTCTTACCTTTGACGTCAATCTTAACAATATGCTATTCTTATCATTCGGTCACTAAAATTAGAAATATATTGTAATGATTCTCTAGTAGAAGCAATAAACTTGAAATTTTAACTAATCTAAGAAAGGAATTGGGGACGTTTTAGGATCCTTAATTCTTCCCCATAAGTTAGTCGCTGCCTTGGTTTAAAGTTCTAAAGATGGATCAGAAGTATAACGTTTTGTATACATGATGAAGTCATTAACGAGGATCCTTAATTTTTACCCATTGGTTAGTCACTGAAAGTTCTAGGATCAGAAACGTAACTTTTGTATACAAGATAAAATCATTAAGAGTAAACTACGTTTACAAATCCTAAAATTTTTGCAAAATCTTTTATCATAGCTATCTAAGATTTTGATTTCAAATGAAAATTATCCTTTTGCGGAAGGATATTGCTTCAGGAAGCTTGAATGCTCAGAAACCTTTCAATTCTATCATTACTTTTCCTGTTACTCTATCATTACTTTCTGTTATTCTTGAATAATTTCAGGTTACTTGCATTTTTTATCAAAAGATAATGAGGTATATCGCTATTCATAAAAAAAATAAACTGTATTTCGTAGACTTGTATCTGCATTAGTAAGGTATTCCTCCCGCCTTCTTCGCATGCCTTCGTGGTGTAGTGGTCTGCATGCTCGACGCGTAACCGAGAGGTCCGTGGTTCGATTCCCGGCGAAGGCGCTGCTCATTCTTCATGTCTGATGCTTCCAAAAAATACCTAATGTCTCTTCACTGGCGCCCGAACTAAAAAGGTGGTGGATGATGATTCTCCACACCGGGATTTGGCGATTGGGTCCCCAAAACCCCAGTCGCCCTTTAAAAGGGGGAGTATGTAAGGTATTTCTCCCGCCTTCTTCGCATACCTTCGTGGTGTAGTGGTCTGCATGCTCGACGCGTAACCGAGAGGTCCGTGGTTCGATTCCCGGCGAAGGCGCTGCTCATTTTTCATGTCTGATGCTTCCGAAAAAATACCTAATGTCTCTACACATTTATGACTGAAAACATGTCTCCTCAGTCATAAAACCACAGGCCTTCTTCAGGCAGGCTACAGCTCTACATGTAAATTATAAATACTAACGTCTTTTCACTCTGTTATAAACCCACTTTTAAGTGCCGTATATAAGCAAATTTATTTTTTTAAATCAGATATTAAGTCAAAAAATCCTACTGATGACAACTGTAAGCGAATTATTAATAAAAATTTCCAAGAAATTTAAAGCGATGCTGAAACAATTTTTAAACATAATGCGAGCTTTTGAGATTATTTTCCAATAAATATAGTCTTAGGCTCACCAACGGCCCGAACGGTAAAGTCTCTGGACACTTTTGGTCCGAGTTTCCGTTCGGGCTGACTTCATAGGCGTTTTCGCGATTTTGCCCCTGTGTAACGTATATATGAGGAAGTTCCCTTAGAAAGGCCTCCACAAAGACATCACTCCCCTTAGACAGATAGCCCTCGCTGCTTTGTCGTAATCACATAAACAAACACCCCCATGTGTAACATGTATACGAGCCAGTTTCTCTTAAAATCCTCCACGAAGGTATGCCCCACTTTAGGCAGACAGCCCTCGAATGCTTTGCCATTATCAAATAACGCAAAAAACATAAATGTCGTATCATAGGTTATGAAATGTATGTTATTTCATAGGTGTTATATGTTGAATTTCAGAAGTAGGTTAATCAAACTGGAATGGAAAAGGGAAATTAACTTCTTCACATTTCATTTTTTAAAAAATCAGATCAATTTGTTATTTTATGAAATGTCATTATTTTTATGTGTGTAATGATAATTTTGGACACCAATGTATAATTTTATTCAGAAATTTTCTAAAGTTCTCTGCGAGCAAGTGTGTAGTTTAACGCGAATGATTATTTGCAGCGTCAAATAATCTCGGTTGTACTAGATAAGAATACAGATAAGGTTAGATAAATTAGCAGCGGCAAAAAGTGGTAAACCTATCTTCCTAGGGTTTCTTTCGGAAAATTCTTCCTTGCAAAAAGTGGCTCTTGTGTTGCATATTGAGAAAACTGCTTGAACCTTAGGATGCTGCCGTCTTGTTGGAAATCAAAACCCTTTAAATGATGTATGTTCTCCGTAGTTTTATTCGTTTAGTCATTAGTAAGGCGATTAAAGAAAAACAAATTTAGTAATCTGTGACAATCACAGCTTATGGAATTGCGTTCTCACTTCTCAATTCAACGATTAAGAAAGCATTTTTATGCTTTCATTTTTCCTTCGTTAAGATTTAGCGTTACACATCTTAAAGCAATTAAGCCTTTTTTTTTCATAGACCTTTGCAAGTATTTTGTTAAAGAAGCAGTTTTCATTGAAACTGCCTGTATAGCTTCTTTTGAAGCTGATTTTGTTTTCGTATTCGCCAAACTTCAACAGTGTCAAAGATAATGTCATACCAATATATTAATGGAAAAGAGGAGTTACGAGACTTTGAACATGAATAACAAACGAATGCGATGACTAACGTAAAGCAGTTAATTTCGCTGTCTTAAGATGAAACCGCAAAATTCTGGCAATGCATTCTATAGCCGAAGATTAACAAACAGTCCCATACACATACATGCATAACAGGAAACGCATAGTTTACAAGTTATGACACTGGACATCAAAGACAAAAGGACTTGCTTAAATTCATTGATTAGTTCAAAAACATGGCTGTCGCGTTACATTTTCTTGCGACATCGACCCCGACGAAATGTTACGAAAAATGTGACACTTCATGCTCCCCCCCCCCTTGATAATTTTTTTAGTTTACCGTTTTGACTTACTTTTTCTGCAGTAGTAGGTTTTTACAGCCCCAAGAAGAGTTATGAATTTATTAATATATATTAGTATTTCTGCTGCTATATTGACTGCGTTATTTAGGTCAAAGTTTTATTTGAACTTACCCTTTGAACTAAACAACAAAGTTGATTCGGCTTTTCGTTGGCTATAAGACATCTGCAAATTGTGCTTAAAAGTTAGAACAAGAGATATTTCAAAATTTTTTACTTAAGTCAGGTAATATTTTCAGATTTTGCCCTGACTAAATCTAGTCTAATCAGAGAGAAAAGGAAAAAGGACTACTGCATTTCGGTAGTCTTTCACTTTTTTTCATAGACCGCCTTTGTAGAATACGTACTGTCTAGTTGATTGTTGGCCTTAGAAACTGCAGAAATGATTATTAAATTCAAAAATTACGAATTCTATTTTAGCTATTACTTGCTATCTTGAAAGAATTTGATAAATTTATCAAATTTTATTTTTATAAAAAGCGACCGCGATTTTGACGACTAAAACATGTTACACTCTAAAAAAAATAATCTGACCGATTTCTTTTTTAAAAAGGCAAATTGTTATGGCAATTTGAAATGCTAACTGTTGTTTATTTTTTAATAATAAATCTAGAAATTAAGAAAAAACGTTATATATATCTTATTATTTAGTTAATACTGTAATCATTTATATAATTTTAGATCACATGCACTGTCACATCCAAATGAGAATTCCATGGCTAAAATCTTATGCATTATTAATATTTCTTTCTTTTAAAAATGTTAAAATAGCCTGAAATGTTCATGCCAAGTGAACGTATTCTTGTTAAAATATTAAATTTAAGAAATATATATGAAATTTTATTTCCAGACCAGCCAATGGAGGACGTTACTGTACAGGAATTCGAGTGAAATATAAGTCATGCAATACTGGGGTGAGTGGCACATTTTTAACTATTTAATTCTAATTAAATGGCCTACCTTTCATTTAATATTAATTTTTTTTCCTTCTAGAAATAAAATTTAATGCAAGAACGGCAACAAAAATTGAATTACAGGTACTCGCGTTCCAGGTTTAGATATTACTCTGTTCGATATCACTAAGTGCAGAAAATGACACCCGTTTGGGAAAAATAGGTGAAATGGAAAATGGTTTCTTCAACGAACCCTTTCTAATTTTTAACGTATATACTTCAGGTTGTTATTCCACGTAGGAACTCACAGCATTGAGTCATTATCTTATCAGAAAAGAACTTTTTCTATACTCTTGTCATGCAGTTCTGCAGTCAACCCCTAGAGAAATATAGCTATTGTTTGGATATTTTCTTTGTCAGCAAAGCCGCTTTCAACTTAATATTTTTTAATTTATTGGCAAAATGAGAAACCCCTAGCGGGCGAGGTCAAGGCCGTAAGCGAGGTGCTTCCAAACTTCACACCAGAATCCGTGTATATAAAACCATCGAAACATTTGTTGCGTGAATTAGAGTTTTTCCTCCAGGAAAAGAAAGAAATGATTATATTGTTTTTAGCTCTTTTAGTTTTTACCTCCCAGACCAGCCAATGGAGGACGTGTGGGAAAATGGACGTGTGGGACGTGTTGAAAAGTACGTGTGGGAAAATGTTCAGATTCTGAATTCCAGGAATTTCTAACGATGAGGATTATGTCAGTGATTTGACGTTACTCGTTGTTCTTCAGTAAGAAAGAGTATAGTGTAGATTTCTCTGTACAAACAGCGTTTCTCAAAGTAGGACTGTTGGAAAACCTTAATGATTTTCTACAAAGAAAATGGACTTTGCCCTGGTTTCTCATCTCCGTTGTAATTGAATTGCTTGAGTGTCGGTAATTTTGTAAAGAATTATCAGATTTCCCCCTGCATGCTGTTGGAATGTAAGTGGTTAGCACATCCAGCTAACAACTAAAAGATCTGTAGTTTGAATCACGACGTAGTTGATTTAGCTCAAAACAGCTGATAGTCTCTGCTGATTCACCTCTGTAAATCAACTGCCATCAGTTTAGAGACATTAGGTTTCTTCTGAAAGCAAGAAGCTGAAGAAATGAGTAATGCCCTCGCCGAGACTCGAACCAAGGAACTTCTTGATTACGCACCGAGCGTGCTGACCACTACACCACGAAGACATGCGAAGAACGCAGGAGAAATACCTTATAAACTATTCATTTTAGTTGAAATATGGTTTTGGTCTCCCGCAAGATACCGTAATAATACGAGTAAACATGCGTGAGTTATCCTAATAGTTTTGTTAAGTTGACGCCCATGCTAAAAGTTCACGAGGGCTATTTGTCTGAGGCATGTTAAGAAGGCGGAAAAAATACCTTATACAGTATTTAAGAAACAGTGAAAATTATACTACATCTAATTATATCCCCTAACACTTATAATTAAGCTCATCTCACACCTCCCGAAAAAGGAAAGAAAGGAAAGAAAAAAAGGTTTGATTTTTCTATGAACGCATCGGTCAGACTTTTCAATGAAGACAAAGTTTCATCTGTCATTTTTTTAATGAGAGCAATCATGCTGTTTGAAACGTTTAAGAAGGAGAGGGTAGAATTTAAGACGAAAAGCAAAACCTAAGTATTGTTGGAGATGAGACAATTTAAAACTAAAGTGAAAGAAGGTCTGAAATTTTTCTTGTGCGTGTTATGGATGATCACGAAGAGCAGAAATATATTTTAGAATACTGAGAGTCTCTTTTCCCCTAAAATAGCCCAGTGTTGGCAATAATGATCAAAGGTGTAAGAGGCAGATATTGTCTGTTCCAATGAATAAAATCTAGTAGTGTAAATTGTATTGATAAATTTAATTTTCAGATTTCAGACAGAAACGTAAAACTGTTGATGATCTTCATTTACATTTGTTGTTAAAGGAGAATCGGCAGTGTTATGTGTTCTAAAAACATTAATTGCATTAAATACTAGTACAATAAAAACCATCATCAATAATTATAATTAAAACAAACTACTGTAAAGTTAAATTTTAGTCGTGGTATATTTCTAATACGTATATCTGTCTCTCTATGTATTTTTTAATGTTGTAAGGAACTGAAGGTTTTCCACCTATCTCTCCTTGTGATGTAGTATTTAAGTATATCTATCTAGCAGATGAGTAGTTTCGGTTCGATTCCGGCAAAGAAAGCACAGATCTTGAGAGATTAAACATGCACAACTTCATGCTTGGGAAAAAATTAATTTAATTACGAAAATTAGAATGCGTCCTTAAGAAAAAGCGACGGTTGCACAAAATTCAAAATATATAACAGAACAAAACTTCAGCAGCTTACGGTGACGAGGAACGTTCAGGTCAAATTAAAATGGTATATACAAAGAAACACGTGCTTACTAAGCTTTGGCTGAGGCCAAAGCAGTTTCGTTTGGCAAAGCTAAAGCAGATTAAGCAGATGAGTAGCAAGAAGATCTAGCAGAGTAACCGATAAAGGCTCCCTTCCGAATTCAAGAACTCGGCTCTTATACAGATTAATTAATTTCCGTCCTGGTGGGATATGACGAAAGTAGAAATCAAAGTAAAGGCAAATTAATGATATAACTGGAGTTTATTGACATGAAACCCCGCATCCAAGTTACTTTCTGTTATGCACATTCTCCTGAACTTTAGTTCAAAATTTCTGTTCTGTCAGAAAAATATTTTAGTCAATTTCAGTGGGCTTTTCATAATCCGCAAGTCTTTGCTAATTTACTTTTTTGGGGGTAAAATAAAATAAAACAGTATTTCCTGTGGTGATATTTTGGCATAACTTAAATACTTTTTCTTAAAGCTACTAGCTGTTAGTTACACACTGAAAAGCAATTTAATGAGGAATAGCTGGCTTTATTTTGAGGTGTGCGCAAGCTTGAAAGTGACTTGCAAATGACGTAGTCAGCAGTTTGTCAAGATAAGGAATGCTGCTTACAGTATCAGTTATAGTCAAAAGCAAAATGGGTAAGAGTACGAATCTAAGGGCATTTTGATCGTGGCCAAATCGTCAAAGGTAGTGCAGATACTCGGATTTTCAAGCACCACTGTGTCAAGGGTGTATCATGAGTACTTTGATTCGGGTAAAACCATCCCTGCTAGGGTCAACTGCCGTGGACAACAGCGTGTGGATGACTGAGGTCCTCGTGGGCTAGACCCCATTGTAACAGCGGATAGATGGGCCACCGTGCAACAGATCACCCGTCAATTTAATGCTGGTGCACAGCAAAGCGTAAGCTGCAACATCATACAAACTATCTCCTCTCAATGGCGTACAGGAGTTATCATCCTACGACATTCCCTCTGTTGGCTGCACAGAATATGGGGCAACGATTAGCATGGGCACAGAAACATCGTCAATGGACCTTCGAGATGTGGAAAAAATGTTGCCGGGAGTAATGATTCGAGATTCACTTTGGTACATGCTGATGGCAGAGTACGTGTACGGCATAAACCACATGGATTCTTCCTGCCAGCAGGGGATTCTTCAAGCTGGTGGTGGTATTCTTGTCTGAGAAATGTTCACATGGACTGAAATGGGACCCCTGGTACGTGTGATAACGTCTGTCACAGGTGAACATTACCAGGATATCTTTGACGACCGTCTGCTCCCGTATGTTTGTTTTAGACAGCCCACTACAGGAATTATCTTTCAACAAGACAATGCACCATGCCATCGCTCCCGAATTATATCGGAATGGCTGGCTGAACATTTCACAGACCTTCATTACTCTGCTGGCCATCAAGGTCACCTGACCTGAAACTAATCGAGCACGTGTTGGATGCAATTCAGAGAGATGTTTGAAGCTCCGACCACCTTTTATCTAATTATCGTGAATTTTAGGAGGGGATTCAGAAGTCGTGGATACGTATGGCTTCCCATCGCTTCCAGTGTCTTGTTTTGTCCATGCTAAGACGAATCGCAGCCGTCATCAAGGCGAAGGTGGTGCTACGCGCTACTAGACAGCTATCCTTAATTCATTTACTGTTCAGTGTAATATAAGAAAGCTGAATTTAAGTAATTATGACAAATGGCAAATGATTTTCATGAATACTACTACTGTCTACAAACCAGTAATAGTTATTCATAATAGTGGTAGATGTATGTCCTCTAAAAGAATTGTTTGCATGTTGTAAATAACTTTATTAAAATCGGATCCTTGGAAAGAAATTATGGTCGTTTCTTAATTACTCGACCAAATGCAGAAGTACATTGTTGACGTAATTGATTGGTGTATTTCTAAATATGGGTGAATGCAATTTTCATTTATTAATAGATTAATTGGAATAAAAATGAAAACTCTAATTAATAGTGTACGTACTGTTACTTTGCTTCTAGATTTTTCTTCCTTCTAGGTTACCTGTCTTCTGATCTCGACAGTTACGTATTTTTCCCCCTCCTTACAACATGCCTTTGTTGGGTAGTTGTAAACACGTCCGGCTAGCAGTTAGGAGCCTGGAGCTGGAATCCTGGGGAAAGCATTGTCGATTTTGCATATTTCTCGCACCGAAATAAACCCAATGATTCTACAGAGAAAATAGGATATATTATTCAAAATGAAAGAGGTGGACAGACGTGACACCTTCTTCACTGATTCAGTATCCCTATTTCAGTCATGCGTGGTTTTGCCCTGCTAAAACAAAATTTTTTAAATTAATGAATTAAACGTATAAGAAAACAAAACGCGCACTATTTCTTGGGTTGGATTACCTGCGAACGCTTTGGTTAAAAGGAGTCTTTGTCGTTTTATCCATGCGTAATTTGAATATGAGTTAATTTTCCTTCGAAAAACCCTAAACGAAGGTATTCCTGCCATAATCAAATAACCAAAGCCCTCACCATTGTGCTAAATTAAAGATCGAATAATTAAAGACCAACAGAATAATTAAAGACCAATAGAAAAGTATAATCTTTATTGAAACTGCACGATACTGTACAGTGCAGGTCCATTACTTTCATCACGTTATTCATTATCTCGTTCAATGGTAAGTATCTTGGCGAACGATCTGGCTAAATGGTTGCTTTTATAGTTTTTTCCATGTTTAAATAAGAGCCCTCCGAAAAGGCATCCTTCCTTAGGCACATCTCCCTTATTTATTTTTCCGTATACCAACCAGTAGGTTATGTTCCTGAATTCGCTCTAGAGAATTACATTTAAACCTCTGAATCCTGTAATATTTTTACGTATGAAAGAGAGAGTGAAAGTGCATTATTAAATGTGCAATGTAGCGAACAGTACATGTAATCATTTCATGAACCCTCTTTAAGAAGGCCATACACAGTTTCGATCTTCTTTGGATGTTGCCGTGAGGTTTTCACTGTACTTATATTTTATGTTCATAATACATTATTATGCGTAAGTTATTTTATTTAAGAATGTAGTGCGAATATGACGTTAGTGTTCGATATTATTCGCGGTTTTACGTAACAGCGGTAGGCCTTCTTACGGATAGTGAAGCACACTTGTATAATAACGGACGACTAGAGATTTACTTTACTATAATCTAAATTCTGATTTTGTTCATCGCAGATTAAAAAAATTATTATTAAATTACATAAGATGCTCTCGAAGGGAATTTATTTAAGAATAGTTCTCTCTTATTTTGTAAATGTGAGGAAACCGCCTTAAATTACCTAAAATTACCTGAAACCCCTTTGGTTCTACAGTCTTCAGATAACTTAGTCTTATTTTGGGGTATCCTTTAGTTAATGTTAAGTGTTATTATTTAATTTTGTTTCCCGAAGTATTTATAATTGGCTTACGCATTCGTCTTAGCGAGATGGTCATGATAAATGTTTTCACTATTAATTTGATGATTTGAGAAATATTATAAAATTGAGGTATGTAATATTATATTTAATAGCAAATTCCATTACTTTCATACTTCCATTGAACAATTTATAGCTACTTCTGGAAGGATAAAGTATACATTTTGTTATCAAAATTTCCTTGTGCTTTGATTATTATGAGGAATTCGGTGAGCTAATGTAAAACAGAAATAAATTTCATTAAGAATTTTGTTGTTGTCTCGAAGGGGAAAATATGGCTTATTATATAAGTCTGTTAAAAGAAAAATAAATTGATTTTCAGAAATTTGCTTTCCTGATGAAGTCCTGTAGTACTTACAATAGAATGCTGCACAATGTAAAAATTAACGTACAGTTTATTAAAGTAAAATGCTTTATAAATACAGTTTAACGAAATTAGACCTGTTGCAAAATGGGCGAAATTTTTTGGACAGAAATATATCAGAACTTTAAAAAAACGTTAAATTATATAATAACTCAATGGAATATATGGAGTATTCATGAATGATTGTCTTTCCAGGAATGTCCTCCGGATAGTCGTGATTTCAGAGAAGAACAGTGCTCAGAATTTGATGGTAACCATCTCAATCTACCTGGATTACCATCTTCCGTCAGATGGGTGCCGCAGTACACAGGGCGTAAGTTTTTCCCCCCTTCTATTTTTCCTGTATAAGTATTAGATTTTTACTTCAAATTATGATAGCTAGGCAGTTAAATTAGTTTTATTTTATTCTAAATTGAACCAATTCTGTTTGATTATAAAGCTTTGCAATAGGAAGAAAAAGTTAAATTTCTTATTAATTAAATCATTTTCCTCTTCATGGAACTAAATACTATATGTTTTGAGCTACCGTTTATGATTATTTTGATTTGCAGTTCTTTGGCTGAAGATAATTTGTGACCCCTTGTAATATCGCAAAAGAAAAGCATTTTATGATTCTTCCATCGCCGAATATTGCTAAAATTTGTAGGAAAAGTATTAGATACTTGATAAAGAAAATATTAAGTAATACTCTATAAATAAATAAGATATGAATTGAGCTGTGTTGTAAGAGTAAATTTGTGATGTCCGAATGTGATGATATTGCACCCACAATGCATTGCTTATCAAATTTGCCTTCGATTTTATATTAAATTTCTTATTTGCATGAATTGTTGATTTCATGATTATCTAAATCCGTAATCACTTCGTAAGTAACTACTTACTACCTCTTTAATTTTTTTTTAATCGAATGCAATTAAAGTTCCAAGATTTGTTATTAATACGTTGATTATTATATAAAATTATATTTTCGAGATTTTGTAGATAATTTACCGACAGCAGTAATTGCAAATCAGAATTACGTGGTCTGAAGATGTATTCTGAGGTGAATCCTGTCCACGTCTAAGGGTAAAGATAAGTTTAAGGAAATCATAAGCAGTTAATTCTTTCAAATTTTCAGCACTACTATAAACCTTTCGCTGCATTTTTTATTCATGAGATACGTAAATAAACGCTACTAATTGCTGTTGACGGACGCTGACGAATACTGACACGCTTATGGACGACTAAAAGTTTATTTTTCCAGAAGAAATAATAAAAATAATTGGATAAATTTTCCTTTGAAAACTTTATTATTCATTACTTTTCAAGTTAACTTCTGTCGAAGAGGATGCACTTCTTCACAGAAATGGATACGTTTTTCGTAACTAACCACTAAATTTTAACCACTAAAGCAGCCTGATTCTATAGCCTCTTCTCTATACTACCAATACCTCTATACTACTACAAATCTGGCTTTTCGTGAAAATCTAAGCCACTATGTGTTATGAATACGAAAATCAAAAAGACGTCTGGATAACTGAGGAAAGTTAATTTTTGTGAGTATATTACGATCAATTATCCATTCTTTGAACACATGCATCAAGAGTAGTAGGGATTTTGTTCGAAGATTTTGAATAACTGATTTAAGATGCTGTCGGGGCAGAGGAATCGTGTGAAATTCTCTAGCTTCTTTCCCGTAGTAAAACACATTATCTCCAAACTGCCGGACTGACAGTGTGCTAGCCGTTATACTACAGCATCGCATAGAAGAAGTTTTCCTTCAATTCCCTCCTACTGCCACTTATAGATGAATGGGAAAAGATCAGAAAACCATCGGTCGACCAGCCGCGCGTTTTGTGACCAGCTGTACTTTAGGATTACTATAAACTCCTTTGTTCGGGTGCCACTTGTATAGATAAGAAGCATTTGAAAGAGAAGAACCCTAAAAAATCCACCAGCCGGTTTCCGGAGTCGAACTCGGTCTTATTACTCCATTAATGAGTTCCATTAATAAATTAACTGACTGTTGTGCCACTGAAGCGCAGAGCAAAAATGCCGTTGACCCCGAATAAACTAACCTTTATAACCTCCCACCCATCTTTCTACTTGCATGAACTTCAAGCTTGAGATTTCGAACTGAAGGAAGGGATGGCTTCGAGGATATGATATTTTGGAAGGCTAATGCATATTCCAATAAAATACTGTTAGATAATATATATTTTGGGGGTAATTACATGATAATTTGTAGTTTGCTCAAAGTGAGGCCAGCTCAAATGTAGCATTATTTTCCGCCATTGGTTCGGATTCGTTAGGACGCCACGACGTTGTAAGATCTTATTCTCTTTGCTATCATAAAGTAAACTGACCTTACTAGGAAGCCAGACGACTTCTCGCCCAGACATGAATAATACCAGCACAGAAGAAGGGTAAAATAAATCCTTTATTATTCGCCAAACTCTTAACACAAATGCACGTACAGTAACACCGACGACTTGAGGTAGAACTTCAGAATAATTCAGCAATGAACTCAAACATAACGAATATGCTGGATTAACAATTTCGTTTAAGGCTAACTAGGCTGACTCAACAACCTACCCGGCGATGAACTTTATTAAATGGCCCAAAAGGTGTATCAATAACTCAGCGTAACAGCAAGGACAAACTGGTAACGTGCGCTGGCTAGCAAAATCACCTTCTGAATAAACTTCTCGTTTCGTCTGATATATATATGGTATAATTTCGCTCGTTTATAACATTCGTTGACAAATAAATATTGTAACTACAGATAAACAGAATTATGCAAAACTTTAGATAAAGTTAAAAATTAACTTTACCTTAAGTTAATCTCAAAATCTTAAGTTAAATCTTTAATTAAAGTTAATCTTTAATTTTATTCAATGAGAGAAATTAAAGAAATAATAAGATATTGTTGAAGTCTCAGATATTTTTTAAATAATTGTAGCCCTTTTTAGCTAAAAGAATATCAATTAACTTCTTGGAAGGCAATTAAAAAATGAAAAGCTCAAAAGAAAATAGTTGTGCTAGACTTCTCCCTGTTAATTCTGCTTCAAGGCAAATTTTATGTAACATTGTTTTGCAAGGTGCGGCTGCAGAATAGGAATCATCTCACATATAAGTAGTGGGAAGGAATCTTGAATGAGCAGCAATTTAGTGCTGTCTCCTCAGCAATTTTGCTGATGAATGGATATCAGTTTTTCCGAGGAAGAGGCGTAAATACTGCTGTAAGAATGTTAGCTTAAGATATTCGATTTCTGCACCCGAAAGAAAAGAAAAATACCGACATAAAATAAATTTTCAATAAATGTCAATAAAATAGATGTAGATTATGAACTATTTACTGCAGATATCAGTTCTAGAGTGCCTATTTTCTCTTCGATTTCGATGGTGATGTTTAATGAAAAGAGTATTATGATAGCAATTCTTATATTGCTCTACAACATAGCACTATAAAAATTACTCGAAGCATTATAGAATCTCGATTATTCAAAATGGGCTGATATTTGATAGGTTCAGATAATCGATTTAGAAAGTGCATGTATAAAAATTTTTCTGATGTTGACTCTGAGCTGCCATCTCCTATTTGCTTGCGACTGTATCATTATTTTAAAGTATCTCCATTGACACTGCAACTGCCAAGGAGCCAAAATGATTATTTTTCCTTTGCTAGTAATTAGCTTTCATTCGAGCATTAAAATAACTTCAGATATAGTAAATCTATTGATTTTGATGGCTAAATGTAATTAGTTTAATGGCAACACTGTTTTTTAATAAATATTAAAAATAAAATATTGTTATGAATTTCGTATACGTGTAAATAATTTTCCTGTAATTATATGTGCAATGGCAGTATCTTTTGTATAATGCAACAAGTCTGAAGAGGCAAAGCTCTGCCGAAAAAGTAAGATTAAAGGAGCAGGTCAATTTTATATTGAAGTAAAAGGCTATCTCGCAAAATTGAAGAAATATCGCCAAGCTGGTGATGGATTTGGTGACTAATCTTTATCTCCATATTTGGCTAGAAACCGCCAAAAGTTGCCAAACTTAGCGTCCATTTGGCAACATTTTGGTCCGGTCCCTTTATAACTGTAAATTGGTTCTGTACTTGAATAACTGTAATTGATCCCTTACATGTAACTTTAGCTGTATATGCCTTCCAGTAATTTTAAAAAAGGGAAGGTATTAGAAATTTCTCGGAGGGCGGGGGGGGGGGACTATATAAGCTCAGAGAAAGCATCAATTCGCAATTTTTAGTTCAGAGGTGGCTTCGGAGTATTGAGAGATCGTGGAAACTTCGCTCTTTAGATGCGCTTTGCGTAGCGTTGTGTTGAGCGTTCTTAGTATTTGAAGTGAACTACTGATTGAGCTTTGTGATACTGAGAAGAGCTTTACGAGTTCTTCTGTAAGTTCCAGAACTGCAAAGTGATTCTTTTATGAAAATTAATTTTATCAATATACCATCGGTTCTGTTTGCTTTCAGTCCGTTACAAACCCTTACGCACACAAGAAATACACAACAAACAGAGAAAGATTGAAAATTTCATAGCGAGTAAACAACAAACTATCACAGACTCTTCTGCACTTATTGAAAACCGCATAACGACCGGTGAATAAAATGTTTTAGTTTTGTAAAAATATTAATAATCGGGTATATATAATATATTGTTTATATGTAATACGAATGCAACAATTTGCAGTTTGTTTATATTTAACGACATTCTTCATTCAATAGCATATTTCTAAATAAATTTGTTTTGATTTGTTTTTAATCAAATATTAGGTAACGTTTCAAAAGGCGTACCCATTGACAATCGAATTCAAGTTTAGAGAGGTTTGGCTCGAACTCGAGTCTTCAAACAGAAATAAATTGTGGCCCAGATAACCTCACAAAGAATATTTTATTTTCATTTCCTTGACTTTTCTATGTGATATCTCTATTTCGTATTTTAGTTTGTGTAGTGAAATTTCATGACATCCTTCTGATTGTCTTGTATTTTACTAATATGGAATTCTTAAGATATCGCCTTCTTTTTTGTTACTGCACGGTCAGTTTTAGAATTTAAACTTTATTTATTTTACTTATGGTGGCTACTTATGGTCAAGTTTTTTTTTCCTAATTTCGTTCAATTTATTTTAGTTAAATATCCAAATCTGAATAAATCTAAAATCATTTTCATGCAAGAGTGCAGAATCTTACAACAAAACTACAGTTATGAAAGAACAAGTCATAACAGTACGTTATAATGTAAAAATATTTAGAAGAAAAACTAACCGCTTCACCAAGAAAAGTTTTATACCAGTATGGACTAGCAAACGGTTCATTGCCAAGATTGAAATTTGTGAGTTTTTTTCCGTATAAATTGCAGCTTTATCAGACATTCAAGAACGAACACATCGGAAAGAGAGATTACTTTGCGAATTCATAGCCCAGATGCTATAATGTAAAAATTAGTGAAAATAGAATCTACTTCAGTGCGTATGCATCCTTTAATGTTAACAAAGTGAGTTGGGGGCTGTGAATTCACATCTCTCAGAGACGCTCATTCTTATCTTACAGAGAAGGTACTATAACCTTCTCTGCGCTCACAATGGGCTACGCATCATACGCCTTATTTTTTAAGCAATTAAATGGACCAATATTTATAGACGGTATTAATAACTGGGCGGAATCATCAGCCATCATTTTTTTTAACCAAAGTCGGGCTCTCAGCCGAGTTCGGCTTGGCTACTACTAAGGTCAGAAGCGGTGGTCACTTTATTATGGAGGCACCTAATGGGTGGGCCACCTTTGCCTCCTATGAAGGAACGGACAGTTACAACCATGCCTTCTCCGGGATTCGAACCTGGGCCCTTTGGTATCGCAGTCGGCTCCCCTAACCACTATACCGTCAGCAGTTACTGGAGCGAGAGGTTTTAGTTAAAGCTCTCATCATCACGCTATGATTCATCATTTTTGGCTAATGTAGAACTAAGCTTGTTCCAGAGAACCAAAGACGTGTGTTAGCTGGAAATGCATTCAGGGAAGAAAAACTTCACTGGAAATGGTATTGAAATGCTGTCATTCAGACCAAATTTAGATTTTATAATTTCTCCTGTTGGGCTATAATTAAGACAGATGTTACAAGGATTTCTTAAACTTCCGTAGGAATGAAAACCAGCAATTACTGCTGTGATTAAAACTATAACATTTCTTATACTATATGGTGTAATCAATAAATTTGAAACCCGAAAGTAATCACTGAAACTGAGAAAGGAAAAGAAATTGAAAATTTTATACATTAAACGGCACCTATTTATTAACTAACCAGACTTCGTTTGATTTAATTAGCTTTTGTAATTTTAAATAGTAGTTTTACACATTTTACCACGTTTTTGTGCAGTCTTTGCATGATAACCTGGCTACCGGCTTAGCAACGCATGCCAGCATGGTTGTCGACTGATTGTCTGAAGCTCTAGGCTCAAGTCAGTAGCTAGCCAGGCCCTGCGATAGGCATTTTGCAACTCTGTGCAATCTTTGTAGGTCCTAAATTCTGCGCCTGATGCTTCCATAAATTCTAAAATTTTGGCGTTGCTAAATTCTGCAGACCAGTGCGTGCTCAAAATTCTAAAACTTTTGCCATCTTTAAATTTTGTTGCTCAGTGCTTCATTTAATTATAAAATTTTTGCTGCCCCTAAATTTTGCCGTCCGGTGCGATTGCTCCGGCCCTGAAGCTAGTTAAAGGTTGTCGGAATCCAGACATTTTGTTATTTCAGTACCGTTACCTTAGTTACTTTCCTTCATTAGAGCTTTTCACGGAAACGCTTTATATTTCTTTTACATACTTTAAAAATTCTGTATATTGCTCATAGGTCACGTATATTTTATTTTTTTCTTTTGATATGAATTTCTGTTCTCAAGGCTATATAAAATATGCATTTTTTGTGTCTGTGGAACTTAAATGAGACTTTCTATGTAAAGGAGATCAAGAGTTGAAAGTTAGGGGGGTGGAACCTTCATTTGGTATGCTATAAAGTTTAATCCAGAACCATGAAACCGTCATTCATCTAATTTCTTTCTTGTTTCTCAAAGCGTAATATACAGAGGCTGTTCACACATTTTTTAGACGATTTTGGTAAGCGGTAATAAAAAATTGTTTGCTGCAAAAGAAGTAATTACAATTGTACTATGTTTTTAAAAGTCAAAATTATCATCTGTGGCATGAAAGTTCTGTTTTTATTCAAAATGGCGAATTTAACAAAGCAGTGGTTCGAAGGCTACATTTACGCTCTTTCCGAAGAAAAGTATGCATACTCCGTTATCCAAAAACGATGTGAGAGTCATGGTTTTGTGCTAAACCGTCAACAGGTAATATCATCAACAAGAAAGGAAAAAAACGTCAAATTGGAGCCTCAAGTGGGACAAAAATTCCAAGCAAGTATCCAAGGAAAAAACGGACATCTTCGACTATTCCAAAGGTACGTTGTTTAATGTTAAAAGAAACTAGTCAAAGGACAGTTGCAAAATCATTAAAATGCTCAGTGTCCACTATAAACAAAATGATGAACGTCGATTTAAATCTCAAGAAACCGAAAAAACGCAATGTGCATCATCTTCTTTCAAAGCATATCGCTCAACGCAGGACACGCTGCAAAATTCTATATGAGAAGCACTTATCCAAAGAAAAATGGAAAACAATTGTCACAATAGATGAAGCATAGGTGTATTTAAATGATTGTAACAAAAAAAGAGCCATTTATTATCATAAAAGGGAAGAAAAAAATTTAAGTACATGGTTCAAAGAATCGAAAGAAAGTTTTTCTAAGGGATTCATGATTGCTGCTGGTTTTTCTTATAATGGCAAGTTAAAAATAAAGAGAGTGCAAAAAAATGTCAAGATTAACTCCAAATACTATCAGAAACATATTTTATCGCCAATTTTTCTGAATGAAATACCATCGCTTTACCCACAGTGCCATCAATCTGTGGGACTCCATCAGGACAAAGCTAGCAGTCACACATCAAAATCCACTGTAAATTTCCTAAAAGAAATTGAACAAAAAACTGGTATCAAGGCCATAACCCTTCACTGATATCCCTACTAAATCTCCCGATGTGTCACCTATGGATTTTTGTGCTTTCGAACTTTTAAAAACTGCATTATGCAAACGTTGTCCCAAAACCCTAACAGGACTCTGAAAAGCTGTTTGGGAGGAATGGGATATAATACCTCTTCTGACACTTCAAAAGGCATTATTATCCTGGAAATTGCGGTGTCGAAAGATAGTTCAGAATAAGGGATGTCAAATAGAACATTTAAAACACAAGAATTTTATGTAATTTAGTTTTGTGCATACAATATACATCGTCTAAAAAATGTGCGAACAGCCTCTGTATATACGAAGCAGTTTCATTTAAGCACGCTTTTGCGATGTCAACTATGCAAAATATACAAACCTTAATCTCCCTGCTGTGGTAAGTAATTTAACCTTGTGAAATAGTATTTCATAATTTTTTTTATTTATTTCAAAGTGCTGATAATAGTACCACATTTTACGCTTTTATGAACAAGAAATATCAAATTATAAGCTTTCCCCATATTTAAACTTCAGCTGTGCCAAACAGGTACTTTGCAGTAAATCAAATGTAATTTGTAAAACCTGTTATTTTCATCTTTATGGCATAATACTTATTTAATAAATGACACAAATCTAAATAAAATCTGAATATACTCTTTTGGTTCTAATGGTTTGGCTTTTCTAGACTTGGCTGCTTTATCTTGAATAACGCATGAGAGATTTTACAAACACGATTGATAACGAGTGAGATGTTTTCCGTAACACCTGGGCGTGGTTCTAATATTCCTGGGTGTGGCTTTAATGCTCAAGCATGAGTATGATTTCTAAATTGTCTGAAGCTCTCCCAAACTGCTTTTGATTTAAGAAGGTAATGTTTGTTTCATTAGAGGCATATTTAGACGCTTCAATAAGCGAAATAATTTTTGTTAGGTTCATTAACCCTCCACCCCCCAACCCGAAAAAGGGACATATTAATGAAGTTGTTTTAAAGTGATGCTCCTGTTAGTTGGAAATTGCTCTGTAATGAGATTTCGTAAGCCGTGGCTTGTTTTTATTTCTGTTCGATAAGTTCTGAAATTATGTTATTCAAACGCGTTGAAAAAATATGAGAGATCTGTGAGAATGTAACTGTAAAGAAGCATTAACGCTGTGTCAAAAATTTCTTAAATGTTAAATACATCTAACTGAAATACGCGTACTTTTAGTTTGCGAGTGTGGAACGTGCTTTTCACCTATACTCTAAATCGTGTTTTTGTTCATCAACACATTTTGATGGAAAGAACTTGGAATTTTTAATCCCATTTTTATTGTAGTGAAGAAAGTATTTAATTATGACAACGTGATACGAAAGCTATCTATCTTAAAACCGGTGCTTTCATAGGGGCCATTTTGAGAACTGGGGCAGGGCCCACCATTGGTCGGGTTGTTAAAGCCAAGAGAGCGCTGATAATTTGCAAAGCTACAATTAAAAATAATAATAAAAAAAAGGAAAGCCGCTATAACGTTAAGTCCTTTTATTTATTATTGACCAAACAAAAGTCGGCATCATTTTATTCTGTCATTTCCCGTGCATTCAAAGTTTGCTACTCTAAGACGGCTTTTGATTAAGAACTCGAAGAAGCAAACTCATGAAGAAGCAAACTCATATTCATAGCCATGTAAATTATTCCATGGATTCATAGCCATGTAAATTATTCCATGTAATAGAAGTTATTCTTGCAAGCCAAGTGCACGATTTAGGCACGGGACATAAATAAGCATCTCAAACAATACCTGAATCCATGAGTTTCGGAGGCTTCACGACTACAATACAGGATATTTTCTATATATATTGTATCCGAGTATATATGTTATATCAGAGTCCGAGGGTTGGTTAGTTTTTTAAGGCAAAGCAACTTGGGGCTATCTGCCTATGGAGAGAAATGCCTTCGTGGAGGATTTTTTAATGGAAATCGACTAGTATCAACGTTACATATGGTGAAAACTCCCGTGTGAAGAGCTCGTCCAGCGGAATGTGAATCCGCTTCGAACAACTAGTATTCAGCGACTTTTACCGCTTGGCCGCATGTAGGCTACCAATTCTGGTTAACAAAAAGACGAGACAGGCCTTTAAAACCTCGTTGTACTGGGTATTAGCAAATGCAGGTGCTCATAAAAGGCTTCATATCAGGCCTTTGCACCGTTGGTTGGTGCTTGCATAATATTATAGAAGAAATTAAACAGAAGCCGTAAATATCGGTCTGATTTGGCTATAATGGATTCAAGAAGGAATTGTTGATACCGTAGGGGTCAAGAGCGAGAAAATGGACTTCAAAGCGCACTAAACCCCGCATATGACATCTCATCGTATTTGACTCACGGTTCACAAATGGGGACATTTTGCGAAATGTACAGAATGTTTCCTTTGCTCCAGTACCGATACAAACTACACTCACGTTTGTGAAAATTGCAACACCATGAAGGACTTACGCGAGTGAGCTGAAATTTTCAGGAAATGCAAAGTAGCGCATGATATGCAAATGATTAGAATTGCAAATCCGTAGCGCATGCGTATGCTGTGCAGCGCCCTCTGAACGGCTGATGGATCCGAATAAATAGACGGCTGTAGCGAGGCGTGTATGGTTATCGGTGGTTATCTGCTAGTGGTAAACGTTAACTCAATCTGTACTTATGCCTCGTCGACGAAAGAGAGCGAGATTTGAACAACTTACAGAGTTTGAACGAGGGAGAATCATCGGCCTTCGTGAAGCTGGATTGTCGTATCGTGCAGTAGCCTCTCGTGTGCAGCGTAACAGCAGCACAGTGATGCGCGTTTGGAAGCAGTGGACGGACGAGTGTCGGACAACTCGGAAATCCGGGAGTGGACCCCGAAATGTGACGTCAGCTCGCGATGATAGACACCTGGTCCGCATGGCGCGGACGGACCGTACAGCTTCCTCTAGACAATTGGCAGCACTGTGGTCAATAGCTACAGGTGTTTCATTGTGTGCTTCATCAATTCGTAGACGTCTGCTGCAGTGTGGACTGCGCGCACGGACTCCTTTATACAGGATCCCCCTAACGCACGACCATCGCCGCCTGCGGCTACAATGGGCCAATCAGCATAGAGACTGGCGTGCTGATTGGCAGCATGTCGTGTTTTCTGACGAATCCCGCTTTAATTTGTGGTACCATGATGGCCGCATTCGTGTCAGACGCTATGCCGGTGAACGCCACCTTCCGGAGTGCATTATCGAACGCCACAGTGGACGAACACCCGGAGTTATGGTCTGGGGCGCCATAGCATATCATAGACGATCTCAATTGCTACGAATTGTGGGCAATCTGAACAGCAACCGGTATATCCGTGAAGTTCTACAGCCCGAAGCTGTTCCCTTCCTTCAAAGCTTGCCAGGCGCTGTATTTCAACAGGACAATGCCCGCCCTCATACTGCTCGGATTGTTAAATCCTTCTTTGCAGCGCAGCAGGTACAGCTTCTTCCTTGGCCTGCGTGTTCCCCGGATATGTCGCCAATTGAACATGTGTGGGATGTCATTGGTCGGCGTCTTGCTCGTGATCCTCGTCCTGTTGCGTCTGCAGACGAACTTTGGGTACGCGTACAAACGATATGGAATGCTCTTCCTCAGTCAGACATTCAAACTTTGTTTGACTCCATGCCACGTCGTGTAGCAGCACTTATTGTGGCGCGTGGTGGCCACACAAAATACTGATTCTGATCTCTTGTTCTTGTTTGTTTGCTTTGAACATTTAATCATTTATTTGTACCACTACCACTCAACTGTGTATTAAATTGCATTCAATTATGACGATTCCTTCTTGGTGTTGCAATTTTCACAAACGTGAGTGTATTTCGCGACGTTTGCTGATGCAGGTCTGAGGTTCAGCCATCCTTTACGAAAGCTCCTATTAAGAGCCATCATCGTGAGCGTTTGTGAGAATGTCACACCCTATTTTATACAATAATATATTCGATGTAACTGTGAACACAACTGTGTCAGAATTTTTGTAAGCCTATGCATATGTTAGCATTTGTGCATGTGCTTCTTAATGCATATGTGTATTTGGGTTTTGTATATGTGTAGCTGGGTATTTGCGTTTGTATTGCGAATCTCCTTTTGTAAGTATCATGCACCTGTAAGTATTTGTGTCAGCATATTTGTAAATATCATGTATTTCCGCATGTGTACTTGCATGTTTACGATTGTATAGCGTATTTGCTTTTGTAGGAATTGTATACTTGTATTAATATCAGCGTATCTGTAAATATCGTGTATCTGCTCCAGTCTTGTGCGTCTGTAAGTGCTGTACTGCAAGTACTGCACGGTGTATTGCAAGAATTTCTGTACTAATATATTCTATATATTAGTATTTTATAAACGTCTGTAAATAAATCGCATGTATGTAATGCACTAACATTTGCCTTTGTAACGTGTATTATTCACATTATTAGATATCAAGGGCATGTCTGCCAAATCAGTATGTGCTGTTTGCGTGTGTTATCGTGTTAGTGTTAAGTATTAATGTATGCGTAACTGTTATTGATTTTGTTAGTGTATGTCCACCTGCTCTTTCTCAACGTCTCCTCTACTCTTCCTCACTTTCATTACTCTCAAATTTCTCCTCTTTTCTCTTCCCTTTCTCAACTCCCTTCTTTTCCTTATCTCTCTCTGTTTGCTTATGTTTATATGTATTTATGTACAATTACAACATTTTGTAATTCTATCACCTATGCAAAGCTGAAACCGCTCCTGTACAACACTGTAACCTCTGTGTTTTAAATCATAATAAACTCCCGGTGCAGCCTCCTGGGGCTCCAGGGAGTTATTGCTTCTAGATAGGAGAGGACGCGGGACACATGCCTCTTACCTATGTTAGACACCAGGCGTCCCCGTCCTCCGTCACCTGTCACAGCAAAGTTTGGTGGAGTGCCAAATGTGGCAGTGTAGTCTTCAGCGTCGAACCTCGCTGTTGTCTCACATATGATGGCATGTGAGGAGTGTTGAGGCCACATGTCCTCTGATAGGATGCTTGTTAATGAATGCAAACAACAGTTCGTCTTTAGTGCCAATTACGGGAACGTTAACCGGACCCTCTAGGTTGCAGCTTCATCTTCTTCTCTACCTTCAGGGTATCTTAAACGCCAATTTTCGATAAGATAATGCATGATTATACACTGCTCGGCTCACCCAGAATGCACTGCAAAGTGAACTGTTTTTCCTGAGGCTAGTATGATTCCCGACCTGTCGCCAGTCGGACATTTGTAGAATATGATTATCACCTTACTTTCCCATGAAAGAAAGAGGAGCTGTAGGGCCACATTAATAAATCGTGGTGCACGATACCATAAGAAATGATTCGAACACTCGTTGATTATATGCAAGATGTGTTCAAGAATATATTGTTCGAAATGGGGTTGCAGCCTTATTGATGGCTTGTTACGTAAGCGTCTTATCGTTGCACATTTTTGATAGTTTGGTTTATTGAGATTACGGCAAAGTACATTAGGGCTATCTGCCAAGGGAGAGAGGACTTTCTAAGGTAAACTGGTTCGTATACACCTTACATTTGGAAAAAACCGCGAAAACACCCATACAGTCAGCCCGTTCGTCTGGAATCGAACCCAACTTGGAACTACTAGTGTTCAGCGATTTTACTGCTTGGCCGCTTATGGTCTGCACATCTTTAAAAATTAAATCATTAGTTAAATGCCTGATTATCTATGTACAAAATTTGGTCTGTCTCCAATCGTTCCTTCATCGTGAGACATTTTCTATGTCAGGCTTTGCGTTTATTATAAGAGCGGCATTTTAGAGAGATGTGTAAACTCATGGGACATTTATAGTATTGCTTGTCAGTGTGGTTTAATATATATTATTCAATTAAGAAAAGTCTTGTATAGAGTAGGAGACTTATGCTTTGAAAAACAAGATGCTCATAAATGCTATATTGCTGATCACTGCTGCTGAAAAAATTACAACTTTCTATTTCTTTGCAGCCAGACTTATTCAAAAGGCATTATTGAGTCAAATTATTCATGAAATTGTTTCCGATCCAGAAACAATGTTTTGCCTTCCGATTAGTAAAAACAAATCTTATCCCCTTCTAACGCCTGTTTTTCAGAGACTTCTCAATGAAGTTTTCTTAGTATTGTTTCTTATTGGTATAGTGAATGACTGGGAGAAGGAGAGCAGTTACAGGTCTTAGATAATATGATGTCATTCTGCTGCAATATCTGCAATTATTCAGTGAGTGTAATGCTATAGACTGAATGTACTGTATCTATGAAGTGAGCAAATTTCCCGCCTGCTGTAACAGTTTGCTCTTCTACGGGTCCCTCCTCATCAGGAGAACAAAATATCTAGAAAGGGAAAGCTGAGTAACGGCTTTTTATACTCTCGGGTAGAACCACGCGCGAGGAGGCAACGCCATCTATCGGCAAAAATAATCATCAAGAATTATGTTAATGGGATTTTAAAAGCGCTAGGAAGGACTGGACTAAAAATCATTCACTAACCTTGCTAAATCTTTGTGAATATGAAAAGCCTCAAGAAAATCCAATTCACCAACGGAAGAAGATTTTTGGATAATTTTTGCAGATCCAAAGTCAAAATTATGATTAAATTTCCAACTTCTACGCTATTGAAGACTTGTTAATTTCGCCCTTTCGGACATAAGATTCATGTTCCTTGATACGAAATTTTAATGCTTTTTTTGTTTGGCCAATATATCTCAAGCCCCACTGACACGATATACTATAAATTCCCCAAGAATTAAAGTCAGAAACAGAATCTTTTAGAGTCGAACCGTGAATTTTATTCATAGGGAAGAAACTGACTTGAACATTGAATTTGTGGAGAATCCGTACAACCTTATAACTAACAGAAGGATAAAATGGAAACACGACAAAGTCATTAATATTATTTCTAACAGTGGAATGTATTCTATGATGGGAATATGAAAACTTTTTTTTTAGCAAATGTACGCCAAATACAAGGTTGTTTCAGAGAATTTGATTGTCACATTGGCGTGTTTCTCTTCTATTGTAGTTTGCTCTTCTGTTTTCAGTCTCATTGAACAAATATACACTACGGAGACGGCTCCTAGAACTCTTCTGGATTTTTCAATTTGCACTCGTGTAAGAGTGAGATAAAACTCAAAAACAGTTTGATAATCTTATACTGAGTATACTCAAGCACTGCACTGAATCTATTATCGTGGCAGTCTGAAAGTATTCTTCTCTGTAAAATTTCTTGTTCTTTTGGGCATGCCTATTGCTTCTTAACTCCAGTGAGCTATTTTAGTGAATACTTTGGTGGAACCATTGGTCTTTTCTTCCTTCTGAAGTATCTTTTAATTCAGTACGTACTAGACTACTTTGGTCGCAGTCTTAAAGGCGAAAAAAATCGTATTTGCGGTAGCTTTAATTTATAGCATTGATATGTAACTAAAAACAATTCTAAATTCTCAAACTGTAATTTAGAATAACACAACTAACTAACTAACTAACTGTATACCTGCTCCGTCAACTTAATGACACTACAGGGACTGATACACAGTATCAGTCAGCCACCCATGAAGGATGGAAAAACACGCTGCCGAGTCCCGGAGTCCCACACCTCCGAGAACATCAGCCATTTTAAACGAACTCATTCTACCTACCGCTAAACCGGCCATCTAAGACCACCATCCCAGAGGTCAGAAACCACGGCGGGGTGGGTTTGAAAACTTGCAGCTTAGACTGGTCGTTGATTCAAGCTACCTACCAGTACTACACGGGCAGCCCCTCCCTTCAGGCTTTACACAGAATACCGAGGACAGCGTGGACCGGACGCTCAATAGCCCAGGCGCCATTCGGATACTGATACCCTAGTTACCGGGGACTTACATCGCCCGGACTGTGAAAGGTGGAGATAAACCCCACCCTGCGAACCATCGGGAACCGCCAAGTTCATAAATTTTATATCCCCGTGGCCGATACTGCCTAGGTACAGATCCTAACCACTAGCTTCACAGAGTACTCTGCGTCGACCCCCGGGGGGGATAGTATTAACAGAAGAAAAACCTATAGACGTCAAAACGTATACCAGTATAAATAAGCCAATATCTGCCTTTCGTTACAATAATTATTATTTCAAAACCAGCAGAATTTAAACTGTGTCAGTTATCGTGGATACAAATATTTGTGTATTTATGTTCAGTGACAGCTCAAAAACAGCAAGCCATTAAAGTTAATGATGATTTAGAAATTTAATAAAATTATACAGTGCTCGTTTTCGACGCAGTTTAAGACCGGGAAAAATTATGGAGCTTGTGTGAGGATTATATAGCATAGGATTAATTAAATGGTGAAAACTGCTTGAAATACTACGCCTTTGTGTCGAACGCGGGATTTTTATCGTACCGGAGCAGTAACCGTTTCACCATAACAATACACAAGACGAGTGTTTTGATTCATTACACGAACAGAATGAAATTGTTTTCATATCTGTTCTGAAATAAAATTAGGTGAAAGCTGTTAAATCATGAAATATTAGTTTTTCCTCATTATTTAATCATTTTTAATTCGTTGATTAAAGGAATTAAGAAACATTAATAAGGATGTCATCACTCTGAATTTTAACACTGTTAACTCATCCTGCTAATTTAAATGATCAACAATAATTAGGATGCTCAAATTAATGGGGTTTAATAAAAACTATGTAGGTTTATTAATTACGTTTTCCTCTTAAAATACTAAGTTCGAAATTTTTTTAATTTTGTTTGGGAGGTCATTAACATGAACTCTGCAAATATTAACAGAATTAACGTTGAGTGATGGTGGCAATTTGTTGTTTCGGTCAAATGAATCAATTATTTCACACTGAAGCATGTAATAAATAATTTGCAAATCTGAAAACTATTGAGCGAAAATACACAGCTGAAATCTGAATTGTTTTCGATAGTATTACTTGCGCCATCTATCGTACAAAAATAGAACTCGTTGAAAATATTTTCGAGCAGTGTCAACATAACTTCCTGTTTAAGAGGGTGTTGGCAGTGTTCGCGTATTTTCGGTTGTTATCGAGGAGATGGTAGAAACTGGTGTATGCATCTGCATGCTTAGACGCAAGGTTCTATTCCAAATCAGAAAATTTTTAATATGTGAATATTGATGCAAATAACTTGAATATTACTCGATTTAAATTTGCGCCAGAGATCTTAAACTCGAATTGCACGCGGTCCGAATGCACGATGCGAAAGCAGTTAACGGGCCGAAATTGTTTCAGTAAAGTGAAAAGTATTTTTTTTTTAACAAAATAAAATTTTTAACTAAATTTTAAATTTTATTTGTTACATATTTATCAAAACATACATAAACATTAATGCTAAGAAAAATTCAAATGTATACTTATTTTCTATCTGAAATCTAAAGGTTGGTATCTGTACTAAATTTCTGTTGGGTTATACTTTGTGATTCAAACATATTGACAGCTAAATCTGAAATTCTCAGGCTGATATTTATTTCAAATAATTCTTATATATTTTAACCACTAAATAACTGACTTTTAGCTTAAACAATTACGAAAATCTGTTAAGGTGGATAAAACTTGAGAATACATTAGCGCAACCTATTCTCTTCCTTTAAATTTTTCTTTGACACGTATCAAAAAATACATATATACATCCATTTTTACAAATTTCTTACTTTCTTACTACAATTTCCAGCTACAGCACCTCATGGAGTTTCGATTTTGATCAAGTTTTTAACCTTGGACTGCTAGAAACTATCTTCATCACGAATTGTAAGTGCGTATAGGCTTATTAATTTCCATCTGCGAAGAAATAATGTTCCCGTATAAATGTACTCCCAAACAAAGTGCTTATTAAAAAATTCGTAACTGAGAGTACTTATCTTTTGACAAGACTTCATCTTCAATTCTTTGAATAAGATTTATATCATCATACAAATTAATTAGTTCCATTTGTGGATTTCCTGGAGCATTACTAATGCACGTATATGGTAATGAAAATAATGCGATACTGAACTCCAAATCCCTAAAATCTTAAACTTTTATTTCAGCTTCTTGAAGATATAATGTTCGTTCATTACGGTAAATGTATTCGTGAATCATGTAAAATTGCTTCGGGAACCGCCAATTTGAACCCACTGGGATAAGTCATAAAGAGATGAACTGTAATTAGTTCCACACAGTGCTTAACAGTTTTTTTCAAACAACAGCTACCGAGCCGATGATTTTAATCAGAGGTGAACAAAGATTAATCACAGGCACAGTGTTATCAGTTGGAGCCAACAAGCAATTCTTACTTTAACAGTTTTCAAATACATATTTATAAAAAAATACATTGGAAAAAAAAAGTCTGAAGGGTTTCAGATTTTAAATTACGTCCAAAGGGGCTTTTTTTAACGTTTTGTGCGTTACCTTTATTTATTAAATATCATGTTCTTCGCTCTTAAACCATAAAATTCAGTTCAACAGCAATATCGCAAAATAATTTTAAAATGAGTATATCTTTAGAATTTTCCGATACACAGTTCCACGGACTTGAGATAAAAAGTTTTTTTTTTTTACTCGTAGAGTGTTGCCATTTCTCGCTTTTAAATCGCTTGAGTTTGTTCATCAAAAATTCGTTAAAGTTCTACAAAATATGAAATACATAATAAAACAAATTCCAAATTCCAAATTTGGGCTTCCAGATGCGCATATTCCGGTGGAAAAGTACGTTATTCAAAATTGGATGGCTCTAGGTAACGTTGTTTTATCACATTTGGAGAAATATTCATACATTTATGCAGATTCTTCATTATTTAATTTTTTTAATACAGGGCTGCAATATTTTGTGGCAACAGTTTGAAAAGTGATTCAGTCTTTTAATGTTTCCAACGCAAAATCGCAAAACGAAAACAATAGTCCTTCAGGGACAAAGCCCCTTTGGTCTAATAATAAAAGCATATTAGAAGTTTAATAATAATTTGGGAATTTAAAATGAATTTTGATCTTTTGAAGTTAAGTGAATCATTACGATCGTAATTATCGATTTTGATTGAAGTATTATTAATACTGCATTATTTTTCTTGAAAATTTTGGGAAAAATGATAGGGAAAGGTTATAACTGGATAACATTAAGTTCAGCGTGTAGTTTGTTGTTTCAAATGTAATAATTAATTGTCATAATCAGTTAAATAACCACCCACCAGCGACCAAACGGTTAAGTCGCTGAACACTGGTAGCTCGGTCCGAGGTTCGAATCCCGCGAACGAGCTGGTTGCTTGGGCGTTTTTGTGGTTTTTCCCATGTGTAACGTGTATACGAGCCAGTTTCCCTTAGAAAGTTCTCCCCGATGGCATCCCTGCCCTTAGGTAGATAGCCCTTGAGGCTTTGTCGTAATCAAATAAACCAAGCCAGTTAACTAACCATCTAAATTCCGGAACCGACTTTTCGTGCAACAAAGGTATTTCTAAAGGAACAACTGATAGGACACTAATCTGCCTTCAGATGGGAAGGGAAAAAAATAAATTTGAATTTTTTGTTGTTGTTGTTTTGCTTTGAATGGGCCTTTCTGTCGCCCTGATAGGTATAATGATTAACGACCCCCACTGCCGTACCGATGGGCCCGAACTTGAATCCCGGAGAAGGCATCGTTGTTTTTAAATGTATAGTGTCTGTGCGGCATGGGAGCATTGAAAATACTGAACCGACTGTCGAGTGGTTTGGTAGTCGAATATTAGAGGTGGGAGATTCTTCAACCCTCCCCCCAAGGTGCTCTACCATCAAAATTTGATCGTAGATGCATAGTTAGTGGGGTGGGACTATACCTGTGCGACTAATGGTGAAATTCTGTTGTCTCGGCCAATTTCTTTATATGGGGCTTTTCTTTGGTTTTTCCCTCTATTGTGCAATAAGATAGCCAAATCTTAATAGCCAAAGCTTGGAAATAAAGCTTCAAGGAACAGTGGTGTATTTAAATGGGGAGATGATAGGACTGTCCCTTACACTCCGAAAGATGGAAAATTAAACAGTTTTCTATCATTATCAAAATTTCAAAAGAAGATGAAAAAATTTGCGATTTTTTTTTTAATGTTGAATACATTGAAAAATAGTTATGTCACTACGTTCTTCCAGAGTTCAATAATAAGAAGGACTTTCTTTCTTTACTGCCAATTGTGATATTTTATGGGAATACTTCTCTTATAAAATGATAGTTCAGAGAAAATATTCAATATGGAGGGGGCAAACGGATTTATGAAAAGAGTATCTCTGTCTTTCTTACACTACGAACAAAAGCTCAGTGAATTTGTTCATTGTTCTCATCAAATGTGCTCGGTCTTCTTTTTGCTTTTTTTTTTCTCTGTGTGTGTGTATTTTTGCCAAGAATGCTCTTAGTTTATAAAACTTCATTATACATGGCCAAAATGCTATTTCTAAACAGAAAATCATAAAGAGTAATCTCATTCCTCCGAGCGTGATCTCGTCGTGTCAATGTACGACAGCTGTCAGTAGGAAGATTTCATGGTTCAAGGACATTTCTTGGTAAATTTCTCACTTTCCAAAAAAAAAAAAAAAAAAAAAAAAAAAAAAAAAAA
>KK117542.1:101469-138855 GCA_000611955.2 Stegodyphus mimosarum
AATTCAACAGTGGCGCCCGAACTAAAATTAAAATGGGCTGGACAATAACCCATCATCTTCTGGAGTTGGTCGACTTGACCACAGAATTCGTGTTTCGGGCTTCTCCTTATTGCCATTTAAATAGAGAGAATGTAAGGAATAATCAGATTCCCTTACATCTTTCGTAGTGCGGGTGTTTTGTACGTTCAGCTAGCAACTGGAGGATTCTTGCTTTGAATCCCGGAGAGTGCACAGTTGAGTCCTCGGGCCTCCCACTCCAAAATGTATAATGGTTTCGAAAGGCTGTGAAGAACTGTTTCTGGAACGGTTTCACTTTAGAGTACTACGAAATGTATACTTTTCTCATTCAACTTCCGTTTTCTCTCATCAGTGGAGGATTTTACAAAATTACCGGAAACCCAACATACCATAGATGAAACAATCAAAATGTATTAAAATACATAGGGAGTAAAAGATGGAAATACAAATGCAAAATCACAGTGAGAGGTGGCAGAAAAAAAACTTTAGTAACCCATATGATTCTTGGCTTCTCAGCACCTCTTTCGAAACGTAAGATGGGAATAAGCAGGACAGATACGACGAGTTCATGTTGTCCTTATAGCAAACCTTACAAAAGAGGTCAGCAAAAATTTTAACACTATGAAGCTAATTTTCCATCGTTGGAAAAGCCATTTCTTCTTTCAATTAATTAAAAATTAAATTAGGTTTTTATTTAAAATTTAATTTTTTCTTATCCACTGCTAAAAGCTACTCACGTCTGGATTTTTACCACTTATGTTCTAATTTTTTAATTCATTGTATTTTGCTCCATTTTAATTGTCAGTGCTGTTCCGTGAATTTTCCGTTTTTCTTGGTGGCTTATTTAACTTTATCGGATTCAGATTACTAATTAACAGATTTTTACCGAATTGGAATATTTAATCGCTTTACGATTTCGTCTGCGGTGGAACACATAGAGATGAGAAACTCGTGTGTGCGGTCTCCGCAAATCACCATTTCCAAGCTTTTATGACGTGCCAGACGACACAGTCTGACATCGCAGACGCAGTAATTTGTTCCAGTTGCCAGTGCAAGAGATATAACTTCACGGCTAGTGTCAAGAGATTTTAGCCTTCTGCACCGTGTCTGTCTTCAAAGCCTCTCGATTTCAGAAGGGCCGACAAAACAATAATCTTGTTTTTCATCTGATATCGTTCCAGATATAACGAATCAGAGGATGTAAAACACTACTGAAAACTAAGGAGGCGTGGCTAAATCAGTCTAAAGATTTTTTCCATCTGAACAAGACCTCAAAATGCTCTTGAACTCTCGGCTAAAGAGACCATCGCTGGCAGGCTCCCCACGTGACGAGGATTATAATTCACTTCCATAACTGTTCTATGCTGTCTGTGAATAATATGTATTTCTAAAGAGCTTCTAGCAATTGTAATAAATATGTTTTGAGTTCAATAATGCAAGAAGTATTATGCAACCTCACAAATGTACCCATGATTAAGGAGGCAAATGCGCTATCTTCCGCCACTCAACACAGTGACCCTCACACGTCATTATCTAATGATTTTCCTTGGGTTTCAACCAAGGTGTCGTCGCAAATGCGGTCAAAAAGGGGAGAATGACATTAATTACGAAGGAAAAAGTAAACGGGTGTGTTAAAGATCATAAGGAGATTATATTGTAAAAGAAAATTGGTTTTAGGTCTCGTTCAATATCAATATATCAGGAATAAAAACTAGAATGGAAATGCAAAGACAGCTCTCATCTGTTCTTTACTGTACGTCAGTAGTTAACAAAATGTGTATCTGGATGTACATGGTAAAACACTGAAGACAAATTACACAGGCGCGAAAAGTCTTGAAGTGTTCTTTTTCTTTTATGCATTATTAAACAGTTTAATAATACTAGTACACACTTTTTTGAATTATTAATAATATATATCTACTTATAACTGCTAATAAAATTATAATTACCAGATGATTTTATTGATTATATCTACTTTTTATTAGCATTTCTCTATTACATGATTTTTTCGTCTGGGAATTTTCTTCCCCCCCCCCGAACAATATATGCATATTGGTCACGAGGTGGAAAAGCTTGAGAAACACTGCTATAAACAAATAATGTGATTTAATTCCAGCTGAACAGCACTAATTATCACTGTAGTTGTTTATGAAAAGTATCCTACTTTTTAAAAGGCTTTGTACCATTGTAGTGTTTCACTTTAATTTTCGAAGTTGTTTTTGTGTGGAAACAAGCCTTTCCTATACATTCTAATTTCTCACCTGCATGTCCCTGCCAGAATGTGTTTCCAGGATTACGTTTTAAGCAACTAAGTTAGAAACGAGTATTCAAGCTGAAGTCTGGGTCACTTAGTAGGACAGCCAGTTCTGCCTTTCAGCCACGTTGTAGCGATTAGTTTAAGCTTGTTGTTCTACGGTCTATTAGTGTCTACGTGCCTGCTAGTGGACGCCGGTGATCTTTAAATAAGAGCCATCTCCGGGAATTGATTCTGTGCAGCTTTGGCTGATTAATTTTATTTAGGATTAGTCATTTTGCATTTTCTAGTTTGAGTTAAAGCCCAAGTGGAGGCTTATTGTACACCCGAGAGAGGCCATCTGTTAATTTATTTTGAGGTGGAATAAAGGATGCTTTAACCCTTCTCCGGAGTTGTTACTTACACTACAAGAACTCAGCGAATAGTCGCTACGTAGTTCTTCAGTAATTTACCTTTTAAAGAACTCTTATTTATTTTAACTAGGTTATTACAAAATCTAGCATGAAATTAATTACTTAATCATCTTAAGAATGATTTTGTGCGTTTATTAAATTGAATATGGCAAAGCATATTAGGGCTGTCTGACAAAGGCATGGTTTCGTGGATAATTTTCTATTGAAAAAAGTAGTAGTTGCCTAGAAAGGGTTTACTGTAATCATATTCCACTATACTGGGAAGATATCTTATCTAATGTCATTGAAAACTAAATTTTTATGTCGAATTATTCCATTTCGTTTGATCTGTGTAATTAATTCTGAAAATGCTGATTAATTTTGATAAATGCTTATTCATTTTAAAATAAATCGAGCAGTTCTTGAAATAAAATACATTATCACAAGATGTTTCATTAATCTACTATTGTTAAAAGAAAAACAAAGTCATACAAAAATGGGCATTTTTCCGTCTTACAATCTTTTAAAAGTAAATTGAATTTAATAGCTCTTTATCATCCTGTCCCTTTTCTTTGTTATCTTCATTTCTTTCTTTTTATAAACATCTGAGCCATACGTAAACATAAGTAATGATGGGGGTACAAAGCAACACGATAGACTTTTTTTTTGTTGTTGTTGTTGTTCCAAAGACATCTTTATTCGAAGTATGGAATCAAAGCGTTCCAAACACATTATATTTCGAAGCTTAGTTTTGGTCGAAGCAACTCTTGAAAATACCCTTTCTGTACTCCCATTGCTTATTGGCAAACTGTTAAATTTTAAAGTAAATTCAGCTATATGCTTTTAAAAACAAGATTGTCAGGAGCATCTTTAATTTTAAAAGCTTTGCTCGAAAATAATGCGCCGTCTTTCGAAACTCCAGGCAGAAAAATATGTTTTTAGTCAATATTGAATCTCCACTGAATTTCAGTTATATCTAGACTGATTTGCAAATTCCATGTGAAAATCGGAAAAGAGAGGACGAGTTTGAGTGAAGCACTTACTGAAAAGTTCTCAATTGTTTTTAATGCTATGTAATTTGGAGAAATATGCTTAAGAAGCTCTCTGGATGCACTTTTTAAGAATTTATGACATCTTTTATAAATAATATTTTTGAGATTCCATTGAAGGTTTATTAACCTGATTTGCCATACGAGATAAGAAAGAGTAACCGAAATCAACATTTTGTGTTCCTTAAAAATAAACGCACAAGTCATGTTGTAGAGTCATTAGATTTTTTGAAGCACGAGACATGCAAAATGAACAGCGTCCTCGCCGGTACTCGAACCCGGACCTCTGGGATACGCGCCGAGTGTGCTACCGTTACACCACGAAAGCATGCAGAAAAGAGGGAGAAAATACATTGTAACGTCAGCTGTGAGATTTATATGATCAGAGTAAATGATCCGTCTGAGTACAGAAGGTGTAAAAGTTTCAAGTTCTGTTAAGAATTTATAGTGGTCAACATGGTCCCTTTGGAAAAGTAAATTAACTCTTTCAAAGTCTGATATAATAGACGCTACGAATGTCAAATACAGCTCATTTATTGAATTTGTAGATATTATGTGATGTTCTCTAGCTAGATGCTTATCGCATCTTAATGAAGCAATCTGAAAATGAAGTTTTAAAGAATTCTTTTGCTGCACTTGCTCCTTACTAGCCCTTTAGTTGCAGAGAGGATAATAAAGAGGAGTGAATCCTTCCCATCATTTATTTTCTTATATAAATCTGTACAAGCAGACAGGCAAAACCAATTAAAAGTTTCTTTAATAATGCAATCTATATTAGAGGGTAATTCGGTGAATACATGTGAACTAGCCAAGGGCAAATGGGGCAGATGCATTTAATTAATAATAAGTTTGTGATATCTTTCTTCACTAATGTAAAAAGTTAATGCTCTACTGGAATAGATTAGATGCTCTATCAGTCCCAAGAGCAAAGCAAGTTTTTAAATGAACAATTATTTTCTAAACAAAACCTTGTAAATGCACGTACAATGCATTAGCAGTAATCTCTACAGCTTCAGAATGTAATAAAACTCTGTCGCTATTTTACTTTCTTTTCCATTAAAATGATGTATATGAACATTGATGCTTGCAACATGAATCAGCTTTAGATTCATCCAGTACGAGAGGATATGAGGATTTATTAGCTTCAGTTACCTGTTCTTTGGGCAGTTCAGTTGAAATGGCTTTTTCATTTTGTTCTGTGTAAACGTAAAGTATCAGATGACGCATTTTATGGTATTTCTTGAAACTCTCTATTCACTTTTCTTGAAACTCTCTATTCACTTTTTCAAATGCAGTTTCTATACCACTCTGGGAGAGGATTTGCTGAGAGTTTTGCTTATGCAATAAAAAAGCACCGTTATTCTTTAATTAAGCTTTGTGTGCCCGCAGTTCATATTGACATAGTTTGCAATAAGCATTAAGGGTTAACAGTGTAAGGGTTAACAAGGGTTTAATAGGGTTAAACAGCACTGCTACACTAAATTCAAATTTTGCTTGTCTCAATGGTCATGAAATGCTGAATATGTCGACTGAAGAACTGAGAAAGAATGGAGCAGACCTTGAACAAAAATATGAGAGATCTAAACACTTTTGAGTTCTGCGAGGAATTCGCCGTTTTTAAAGAACGAGCCCCACTATTATTCGGCGACATGACCGCTTTCTATCTCTTGACACACCTATGATTTGCTTTATGCATTTTACAATATTTCTATTCCGCTAAGGATTTACTCTGCGCTTCCGATCACATCCGCAACCTGTGAGCAAAGTTTAACCAAATTAAAGCTTAAGTTCGTTTTAGTCGGTTAAAGTCTCCGTTTTAGTCCGTTTTTATTCTTTCTGGCCATTTCTCAAAAATGGTATTTAAAATACCATTTTTGAAAGCATTTTGAAAGGTGGTGTTGAATTATTTCACCTTACTCATAATTCAGGCTTTACTTAAAAGCTATAAGCAGAAATACTTTTTGCATGCCATCTCACAGATCACCAAAAGATTAAACAAAGCAATGAATTAAATGCATGAAACTGCTTGCGCCTGATCTGTGTTATCAGGATTGCCAGATGGCAACTTCTGTTTACACCTAAATAATACTTTTTACAGATTAATTGTAAAAGATGCATTACTTTAATATAGCATTTTAAGATATTGTTGCCTGCGTACCGATTCGTGATAGACTGAATGCACTAGTCCAATAATAGGTTAATAAAATTTATTCTTATCAAAAGAAATATATCAGAACGCTTGCATTTTCCTCAGAGATATTCGTACAAGTGTTCACAATATCACGCAGTATAATCACTAGTTATACTTCAGACTACTAAAAACGTTAAAAAATAATGCAAAATAGGAACTAAATAGAACAAAAGGCAGCTAGGAATAGAAAGCATGATAAAATAATTTTCTTCTTATTTTGCTGATGCATAGGACTTTCTTAATTCAGTTTATTTCATATAGAAATAGAAAAGATGTGAATCTTATTGCATAAAATCTTATTTTAATCTACGAATTTAATCTCAGCTTTCTTAATTAGGAAGAAAGAATGGATAACTTATGTTTTACATTGCTATGAAGATTTCTGTATCTGTCCGGCAAAATTCGGAGATCGTCGCTTATATAAGGGCCTATAACCGATATATAATTCTTCGTCCCTGCTCCATATATAGAAAGATGGGGTCGCGAAGCCTATGAAGCACACACAACTGAGAAAAGAAAGATGAAATTCTCAAAGTTAAGTCTGCCGCTACATGAGCAATGAGTTCGACCCCATGCTCTACCACTCGGCTGTTTCTTTACATTAAAAGATGGGAATTTAATCATCTATTACCGAAAAGGCAGTCATTTGAATTCCTTGAGATGTAAGATCTAACCTTCTTTGGTATCATACAGATAGGGCGATCTTACTAGGAAACCTGGGGACTTCTGTCACAGGCGTGAAGAAATAGCACACTGAGAAAAGAGTTTAAATTGCCCTTTTATTTGATTAAATTCTTCAACAAAAATGTCTGTACTTCGTGCTCACAATAACACCGACTACTTCAGGTAGATACATAAGAATAATTTAAACAATAAATTTAAATCGTAAAGCGTAGTGCTAGCCTGCTTAAGACTAACAGGCTGATTCGGCCATAGACTTTAACTAAACGGCCAGAAGGCGAATCACTAACTCGGAGTAACAGCAGAAAGGACAGAAGAGCAACGTGCGCTAAGCTAGCGAAATCACACTCTGACTAACTTTCTCTTTTCGCCCGTTTAAATACTCTTCTTCACGTTAACTTAATTTGCATCCTGATAAGGAAATGTGAAGGAAAATTGAGAAGTTCAGAAAATATAACAAAAATTAGAATTAATTGGTTATTCAAACTAAGGGAGACCATACAGAAAGCCTATAATTAATCCTGACGGGGTTTTTGCATTCTTGAGTTGGGAAACAGTATATTTTTTGAAGCATTTTTGATTTTGTTTTTATATCTTGATCTTGAAAAATTTCGAATAGTGGGTTGAGTCTCTTTAAGTTTCTAAGTTTTTCCTTAGAATTTCACTATAGCTGGAGATGCTAGATTTAGGATTATTAGCAATTTTTGGATACGGGCAATTTTCTATGGTCATGCTGGGATTATTTCTTTCTTTTCTTCTTCGTTTTGTAAACTAGCAAATCTCTTTTGGCACTTGGAACAACCGTGTATGAACTGATGTGGTCTTGATTACAGAAAATACGCCTTGGCCCTTCATCTGGTTTTAAGTTACGCCCAGAACTCCAATGATTTTTGCCACATTCACATTGCTCATTAAAACATCTTTGTTAGATGTGCCCAAACTAGCATAGAATCTTGGACTTTTCGGGGGGGACTTAAAACTGCCACCCTCGCCCATCCCCCTTAAAATTTCTCTGACAAGTTTTATTTTTTTAATAACCTCAGAAATAGGTAGGATTTGAGATTGAGATAATTATTTGTCAGGGTGGAATACTTATAAGGAAGAATACGGTGATTAGATTCTTTATAAACAATACAAACTCTCTTAGAATTACAGTTATGGACAGAATGGCGATTACTTAAGCAATTAGTGCAGAGTCTGTAAATTTCAAGCCAATTTAATCTCTCTCTTAATTTTATCTCTTTGAATTTATCACAGTGATACAACGGATTATTTATAACGTATTTCTCCCGCCTTTTTAGCATGCCTTCGTGGTGTCCGAGGTTCGAGTCCCGGCGAGGACATTGCTCATTTCTCACATCTCCTGCTTTCAAAAAATACCTAATGTCTCTACAGGTTAATTTGGATTTTATAAGCTACACACATTCTAAACGAATGATTAGAATTGACGAAAAGGAATTTCGACCCTTTCGTAAATTTGCTTAGATGAAATATTATTAGTATTAACACAACGTGACACTTTCTTTCTAAAATTTGTTAAAAGTTATCAAATTCCAGTACTTTATTGTCTGTCAGCGTAAATCTACATTGTTTTCTTTTTTCTCGGTCTATTTTGTCGAGAACAACATTTAATAGTGAAACATTAGAAAACCTGCCTGTTTTGAAATCCAGAATTTTCAGTGATTTCAAGATATTTTTTAATATTATTTAATAAATTTTGATGCTCTTTGGCAGACCCATGTTTGATAGATTAAAAATTGGGAATGTTTTTAATGTGACTCAACAATAATTCTTTTTGGTACCTTTGCTTTACAGCCTTGAATAAAGAATTGTAACTATCGTCTGAGGTTTCTATAATTTTTGTTGTTCCTTTTAGTGACCCACGTAGATAGTCAGGCCCGCGCCGACAATAGGTGCAAGGTCGTGCAGCGCACGACAGCACCCAGTCAAAAAAAAAGCGCCGGGCAATCATTAAAACAAGCAGTCCGTCTCGCTGCCTGTCTGAACAGGAAAATTCTTGTCTTATTTGAGCCCCTTCCGGGGGTCGACTCAGATAAAACCTGGGAAGCTACTGATTAGGATCTGTACCTAGGCAATCTTGGCCACGGGTTTTTAAAATCAGTCTCTACAGGACTGAAGTCATCCCCGGCGATGGTTGTTTCAGGGTTGGCAGAGACCATATGGTACTGTTTTGTCCGTTCCATTGGTTGTGGTGGAGCTATATAATCAGATATTCATGGCTGTCCGGGCGAAACACCCCCGTCGGTGGAGTTTGTGAAGTTTGTGAGCCTTTAAACTGCTTGAGGTTTCCAGTGGGCGCCTGGAGCCTCATATCTTTCCTTGGCTTCGCCCTGGGTGCTCCTGTATACCATGACATAGTGTTAGTCGTTTTCTTGGCCGCATAAATTACTAATATCTAAACCATTTTCCTCTAAAGTCTTTAATAAGAATGTTGTTCGTCCTTCACCTGTCGTATCTGTTGTAACACAAAATACTAAAAAAACCTTTCTTCAATGCTCATATCTGTATTTTCTAAATTAAGATACCTCATACAAATTGACATCTGCTCTTGATGACTGCCATCAGGAGTACAATCAAGTAAGATAGGGAAATACTTTGTGTGTTTGACCTTATTTAAAATAATTTGCTTTATATTATTCCTAACAAGCTAATTATTTCATTTTGAATTTTTATCTCCAAGGTAATGAAGCATATATTCTTGAGTTTGAATTTTATTAATATATACAGACATAATAGGGTCAAATTTTGTAATCATTTTTGCACACTTTAAAAAATTATTGTTTCTTTCGAATCATTTGTTACTGGAACCAAGGAAGGTTAAGCTTTCTTTGGCTAAAAACTGAATGGCGTAGATAATTCTTTATATAACATCGTGCCAATGCTTAGTCTCTTTTTTTTAATAAATTTTGAAATTCCGAACCAGCAGCTTTATTCTTTCTTAATCGTTCTAAGAAACTGGATTAGGATTTAGATTCCGGAAATTTGTTTTATTTTTTGTCATGAAATTTTAAGTGCTCATTTAAGTGGTTCGAGTCATTAAATTCAGGACTACTCAATTTTACGTTGCCGAAACTGTTAAAAATTTTGCAACAAAAACAATAAACAGAATTTAGCAACCAATCCCTTTTAACTCTTCCGTTGTTTAACAAGATTCGACAAAAGTACATCTAAAAACATTTGCGTCCATTTTTATCTTTTTGGATTCTGAAACTGGAAGCCGGGTTTTGATAATATACAGGACCATTTTCTAGTAATGCTTGAACTTGGGAACTCTGGCAATAATGGACTTAAGCATTATCCGGAATCATTGGGCACAGGCAAATGCGTATCTACACTGGTGTGCAAAAATTAAGGACGAAGTCGAAAAATTAGCATATCAGCTGAACGAACAGGCAGAGCGGACAGAAAGACCAATCAGGAGATTAAGTAAGGTGATGTACGGTAGCACATGCGCAAATATGCAGGTAGACGAAAGGGGGAGTGTCTAAGTAGTATAAAGCATGTTGTCGGTGTAAAATCAGTATTTCTGGCAAAGAGATTGCACGCCGTGTAGCAGTTAAAATCACACCGAGTTGCTACCTCAGCGAGAAATGGCGAATAATCAATCTGTTAGACGACATTTGGATGCTTTTACCTGAGGCCCAATCATTGGGAAATTGGAGGAAGGCCACAGTGTGACAAGTGTGGCTGCAGAGTTCGGAATTGCTCACAGCATCGTTTCACGACTTTGGAGACAATTTCAAACTACAGGAACAGCTATCCGGGGGTTTAGTAGTGGTCGTCCACGAGGAACCACACCCGCAGATGACCGGTATATTGCCTTACAGGCCAGAAGAACCAGGCAGCAGACAGCGGGAGAAATCGCTAGACACACGACACAGGCGACTGGACAACCGATATCGCGTTTTACCGTGGCCAGAAGACTGCACGGTGGTGGTCTGTTTGCACGACGCCCTGTACGGTGTGTACCTCTAACGCCTGCCCATCGGAGAAGGCGTTCTCTGTGGTGCCGGGAACACCGGAATTGGAGAGACAATGAATGGGGACGAGTACTCTTTACAGATGAGAGCAGATTTAGTCTGATTTGCGATTCTAGACACATACACATCTGGACAGAGCGGGGAACACGCAATAACCCCTTCAACATCATCAGAAGGGACTGTTTTGGAGGTCGCGAAGTTCTCGTTCGAGCAGACATAATGCTTGGTAACCGGACCGACCTTCATATCTCCCAAGGAGGTTCGTCACCTGAGACTGCTATTGTAATGAAGTTCATCTACCTTACATGCGTCTTTTCACAAGGGCTATGGGTCCTCAGTACCTCTTCATGGACGACAACGCTCCACCTCATCGCACAGTTACTGTCGAAGAGCTGTTGGAGAGTGAAGATATTGAACACATGGATTGGTCGGCAAGGTCTCTGGATCTAAATCCCGTCAAGCATGTACGGAACTTACTAGGGAGACCCGTGGCAGCACGTAACTTATCGCCAGTAACGATTCCGAAACTGCGATTGGTGCTACAAGAGGAACGAGCAGCAGTGTCTCAACAGCTCATTAACAACCACATATCCAGCATGCACAAATGATGTGAAACCTGCCTAGCAGTCAGGGGAGATCATATCCCCTATTAAAGACCGGATGTTTCTTGCTGGACACCCATCACAGGGATGTTTCGGCCTTCAGTCGCATTGCGCTCCATGCTACTTTTTCAATAAAGCTTCTTTTTATCCCTCTGATTTCTCTTTTAGTAAGTGTTGCTTACATTACTCATGCCCTTACGTATTGGGGATCTTACGGTATTAAATGTGTTGATTTGGAAAGCTTTTGTACAAAGTTATATAGAAAAAACCGTCTCGTCCTTAATTTTTGCACACCAGTGTACTTCAAAAATTATAGATTTCACTAGTATTTCTTCTGTTTTTTCGACCGGCTGCGTTGAAGTTTACCCTCTGACCGGCCAGGGGTTTCGCTAAGAAAGCAGAAATTTCCCAAAACTGCTACCAGAAAAATTTATTTTGTTGATATAATGTAAAAGTTCTCCTGGCATTTTATATCTGGATTTATGTTCTTGTAATATATCGCCTTAACTTCTTTGACATATTTTAATATGCACGTATATATACGTTCTTACAGATATCACAAAAGATATTCTAGGCCGTGTGTATACGGCCTTGCCGGTTAGAGGGCTAAAGGTAATTTCCGTGGGAAAACACTTTGTAACACTTTCTGATTTATTAAGTTCTTTTGGTAATTTCAGTGGTAGCTGAGACGTCGATGGACAACTATTGCTGGTAGAGTCAGCTTGGGTATTCTCTGGGTTTTGGAAAAACTGAGTAATTTTAAAGTTCTGGATTATTAAGCCTTCCTTTCATTTTTTCTTTGAAGTAAAGTAGAAAACAGAAAAGGTGGAAGTAAAAATAAAAGTGGAAAATAACTATTATAATAACTATTACGTAAAACACTTCAAATTACCCGGAAAGTCACTGTTTGAAATACTTTACCCTACATCTGAAAAACTGAGTAAATCTTAAACCGTTGCTTCGAAATTAAATGAGCTATTAGATCAATACCAAATAATTCAAGGAGGTGGTGGTACTTTTTTGTTTGTTAAAGTAGTAAGTAAATCAAATTTAAGGTATCTAGTTAAAATGTAATGAAATAATGGAACATTTTCCTTCGGTTTTCCGTATACATAAAAATCGGAAAATGGCCAATTTTTTATTTCAGAATACCTTGTATATTTTTACTTCACTTAAATCTCAAATAGGTATATTTTAAATTCAGTGCCACTCTGTAAATATGTCAATCCTTTGTTCTGGAAAGATAATAATTTTTAGTTTAATAAACAAATGGTTCACGTAGAAAAAAAAGTAATTATGCTCAAATCGTCGCTTTTTTGTATTGAAAAACTAACCTAAATTTAACATAATATGTAACTTCACTTACGTTTTTTTTATGTAGAATGACAATAACAATAAGCAATCACCAAAAAAATCAGAAAAAGGTTAAGTGTTCCAGAAATTACTACGCTTTCAACAACAGACACAAAATAATGATCAAGGAATTTGCAGAATGCATCTACGGTGCCGGCCTCTACCCTTACATACGCATCGGCATCACGTATTTTCGTTCACATAATATTTACAAGATCAGCTCAACTTATGTCAAAAACTACAAAAAGCATTAACTGATAAAAATCAAAGCGATATAAATAGTATAGATCTTATGCATGAACTGCAGTTGCTGCAAACGTTTGGAGGAAACGTTTGGAAACGTTTGGAATTCTGCAAACGTTTGGAGCAAACGTTTGAAGATCGCCGGTTGAAACTCTAAGCTATACTGTGTTAGTCTTCCTCGTGCCTGCGTAGTTTTTGCTAGCGTGCAGAAAGGCGGAGTGAAATGTTTTGGTAACATGCTCTTTTTATTCGCTATGTAATTGTAAATAAATGCGATTAATTGAATAAGTTTAGCTTAGTTATGAATATACAGAACCGGTCTGCCGTAACTGGTGATCTACAGACGATAAATTAGTTAATTGGTCACGTGCTTTGCTAAGCCTGCTGTGTTAAGCCTATCCAACTGTGGGGTCTTCGCTTTCTGGATGAATACGATTATTTTCTTTCTGCTCTCCGGAACTGTTTCCACATACTTGTGATGTCTCCTCCCCATCAGCAGAGCCAAATCGTGAAAGTTGCACTTCGCATTCCACCTTTCTGGAAGGCTAACGTGCGGTTGTGGATCTCACAGTGTGACAGTGCCTTCAATTATAGCGGAATCACAAGTGATGAAACGAAATTTTCCGCTCTTATAGTGAACATAGATGCGGAAACTCTGTCACACGTCTCAGATATCGTGCTAAATCCTCCGGACTCTGACAAATATAAAAAACTGTCTGAGAGACTCATCAGTGAATTTGAAGATTCTGAACACCAGAAAATTAAAAAAACTCCTCACTGAACTCCAGCTGGAGGATAAAAGGCCTAGTCATCTCCTACGGAAAATGAAAGAGCTATCTGGGAAACAGCTAAATGATGACTTTTTGCAAAATATATGAATGCCAGCTCATATCCAAACAGTCTTGTCTGCTTCTTCTGAAACACTTGATCAACTAGCAATTATAGCTGATAAAGTCGGTGAGGTTGTTCAACCTAGCGCAATCTGTGCCACTTCTGGAGCTGGAACGTCCTTGGATACTAATGGCATCACAATTGAAACCCTAGCCAGGCAGATCGAAGAACTTACGCGCCAAGTTTCTGAACTGTCTCGTGCACGTACGACAACCAGGTTCCGGAGTCGCTCAACCTCTCGTTCCAGGAAAAGTAATACTTCCAGTAATGTGTGTTTCTATCATAACCGTTTTGGTGATAAGGCATGCAAATGGGCTAAGCCTTGCGCTTATCAACGGAAAAAAAAACCTAACTCCCGTCATAGCTGGGATGATGGAAGTATCCAAAAAACCCAGTCGGTTATTTCTTCACGACAGGAAGACTGGCCAAATATGTTTGATTGATTCTTGCAGTGAGATCTGTGCTACCTCCTTCCCTTAAAGATAAGAGAAACCGTTGTGAAACATTTGCCCTTTTTGCTGCCAACAATTCTAAAATTCCTGCATATAAATTTGTACACAGACAGTTGTACTTGGGTCTCCGGAAACCTTTCTCATGGACATTTGTGATTTCTGATGTAACTTCTATCATTGGTGCTAACTTTTTGAAACATTTTAATATTCTTGTTGATTTGAAACGGCAGTGTTTTATTAGCCCTGAAACTTCATTATTTACTTATGGCAATGTTACTCACAAAAGCCAACCTTCTATTGTCACTGTTTCTGTTAATTTAGATTATGACTCCTTGCTTTCTCAGTTTCCAGATATAACTCTAATTAAGCAGACTATTCCTCATAACACAATGCATGATATCTTGATCCGTGGACCACCTGTGACCAGAAAACCGAGATGACTCCATCCCAAGCTGTACGAAGCAGTGAAATCTGAGTTCGAATTCCTCCTGGATCAAAGGATAATCCGTCCTTCCAAGAGTCCATGGAGTTCACCATTGCATGTCGTCCCTAAGCAGCATTCCACAGTTCGTTCGGTTGGAGATTACCGCAGGTTGAATACTGTCACTGAATTTGATAGTTATACAATTCCGAACCTTCAGGACTTTGCTCATTCACTCTACGATAAATCCATTTTCTGAAAAGTAGACATTTTTAAAGCATTTCACCAAATTTCTATTGCAGTAACTGACATTCCCAAAACAGCAGGGACAACCCCATGGGGTCTCTACGAGTAAAAGCATCTGTGTTTTGGCTTAGTGAATGCACCCCAAAACTTCATACGCTTTATGCATGAGGTCCTAAGGGGTCTCCCATTTTGTTATGTTTATCTTGATGATAGACTATGTTTTTCAAACGATGCAGTGGAGTATAAGAAGCATTTACATGCTATATTTCAAAAACTGAGTACTTAAGATCTCAGGTTAAATGTTTCAAAATGCGTGTTTGGTGTCACTGAGCTGAAGTTTCTTGGTCACCTTATAAGCCCGGAAGGGCTTATAAAATAAAGTCCAAGCAATCCTAGATGCAAAATCACGGAAAATAAGACGAATGATGCAAACACGCAATTAAATGGAAAAGGAGTAACAAGAAACCAAAGTGCTGGAACAGCGGAGCTGAAGGCCACGTACGAAAGAACTGCAGAACACCCCAGAGCACGGAAAATAAGATCATTTTCCAGCAACGACGGAGGAAGCAAATTAATGACGATAACGCGGAGCTGAGATTGAATGATGGTGAAAAACCCTGTTTTAAAGCACTCAAGATTTCTGCAGCAAGTGGCAACAGTAACGGACTATCCATTAATGGGCATATATACGGAGTTCCTTGTAACATGATCGTTGATACAGGAGCTAATGTTACCATCATTCGGAAGGACTTAGCTCAAAAATTCAAGGATAAACTGATTGAGACGCCATCCTCTGTCACCCTCGAGACTGTCTGGAGAGGAAATGGACGTAGAAGGAAAGTTAAAGATGAACATCACCTTTGGAAGTGCCGCCTACCATCACACAGCATATGTGGCGGATATTACAGATCCTTGTATACTCGGATTGGACTTTTTAAGGAAATGCAATTTTTTCTTAGACTTCAAAAACAACACACTGCTTTCAGCATCTGAGGGCATGACTATCGATCAACAGAAGGGATCCTCAGCTGGAAAGGCCAAAGTCTCGTCTGAAAGACCCTGCTCAGAAAGCTACCGAAATCATACTAGGGTCGAAGAGAAACGCAAGACTACCAGCAATTCTCCATCCCAGATGCTCATCGGTGGTGATCTTCGTCTGCCTTCTGATTTCTTATCTGACCGCCTTGCAAATGCGCCTTCATCGCCTGAGGAATACATCCAAGATGTTCATGCCCGGTTTGAAGTGAAGCACCGTTCTGCACGAAAGCGAGTTAACTTGACGACGAAAAGGATGAAGACCCGCTACGACACGAGAGCTACTGGCCATCGTTTCAACGAAGGAGACAATGTGTGGTTATGGAGTCCGACTCGACGGAATAGACTTCCTCCGAAACTACAGTCACGTTGAGATGGTCCTCACACAGTCCTAAGCAGGCTGAACGACGTCGTGGTTCGGATCCATAAGTCATCGAAATCTAAACCTAAAGTCGTTCATTATGACAGGTTAGTTCATTACTATGGCCATAGTACGTAGTGTATATAATTGTAAATAGTATAAGACCGTGATCCTATTTGTCTTTAGTATTTGATTTGTCTTTGTTAAGTATTAGTATTTGATAAGTATTTGTATTTGATAGCATTTGTATTTGATAGTATTTGTACTTAGTATTTGATAGTATGTATATTTGTGCTTAGTATTTGATAGTATTTGTACTTAGTATTTGATAGAATTTGTGCTTAGTATTTGATAGTATTTGTACTTAGTATTTGATAGTATTTAAATTGTATTTAGCGTTGGATAGAATTTAATTTGCTGAAAGTTACTTGTTGCAGTTATTGTTTATTTTGTTATTGAAAAGTAATGTTTATTATAGCACTGATGCCTTAGCTGTAAGTTTGGCTTCCTGTCCAAGGATTGTACTGCCCGAGACGTGCAGTCCTTGGGAGGGGGGCAATGTTACGAATTTCACATTTATTTGGCTATTTATTTAGATTTGTAATTAAAATTCCTTTTTATTTTCCCTTGCAACGCAGACGATTTTTGAACAGAAAGCTACGTCAAAAAAATAATAATAAAAATAAAAGAAGGCTTGCATTTAATGCTTAATAAATAAATATCTCGTAATTACTGTTGCCATCCGGAAAAATCTAGAAAAATCGTTCGCAGATTGTTCTACTGATAATTAAAAAGCTTATAAAAGCCGAGTTGAAACACCTCATCGTAGTAGTTGTTGTTGTTGCTGTTGTAGTTGAAGCTGTAAAAAGCGAAATGCTGTTTGTTTACTTAATGCTGTTATTGACTGTAGCGATTTCGCTGTGAGATAGGATTATTTTATCTGTTTTGAACTGAGTTTTTGCTAAACGTTTGAGATATTGTGATATTGTGCGAATATCTGTGAAGAAATATTTCAGTATTTTAATTTATTTCTTCTGGAAAGAATAAATTTTTGTTAACTTTTTACGACTTGTGCATTCAATATATAACGAACCCGTATGCACGTAACAATATGTAAATTAATTTGTTTTTAATTTTAAGATAATAAATAGTGTTCAGCAATATATTTGGTATCCGATACGTTTAATGTATTATTTCGCTTCGCTTGCAGAGTTACTTTTGCATAACATGTTGTTGTTATTGACTAATGCGCACTTGTCTGTCAAGCCAAGTCCACGAAATTGCTCCTGGTAAGGAGCTCAAGATACGCCTGACGTTGGCAACAGCCTTGAGCACCTTATACAAAGAATATGTATTGTTAAGAAGGAAAACTTCGCAGCAGCAGAAGTGGCTCTCTTCGAACGAAAAGGGAAACAGCTGCGCATGCGTGAAATATCTGTGGCCAAACCTCGAAGCTGATGTCGAAGTTCGAACAGGTTCGACGGTCACGTTTATCAAGAGTTTAAAGCTGTGTGACTCCATTTTTTTTCTCCATATTGACGGATATAAAATCAGACTGCGATATGTGTAATGCAAGTTCAACAGCCAGTGAAAGTGAAACTTCACCTAATATTTCATCATTTCCCAAGGTCAAAGAACGATTCATCTTAACCCGTGTTCCTCAATTTCCTATGCACGTGGCGGAGAAGGAAAATCTCGGCCAGGCCTGGTACATCACACAGAGGAAATTTCTCGCCAACAGGTTCCGTCACCAAATCCCTTGGCGAATGTTCCCTTTTCTTTCTAGCGGCGTCGAAGACAAACTGGTTTACATTACGTCTATGGAGCCTTTCCTTATTTACATAAGCGTTCTTTGCCTTATAGGTGACACTGCGATTTAGCTCAGTTTTGCTCCCAGTTTTGATGGAGAGCACCCCAGGGGGACGGATCCCAGTATCTCGCACCCCTCTTCCACTACCACCAACCTCTGGAGAGGACTTTCGGCTCGCCGCGTATTTAGAGTGTCGCCCGGCACTATTGACGAAGTTTTCTGTAAAGCTCAACAAAGAAGGCCCTCAAATCGCGAACACCCCGGAAGATTCCGTTTCCGGTCTTGCTGTGTTTGTTTACGTTGATGTGAATTTTTTTAGAAGAGTTTAATTTTTTGTTTTAGTCGGATAAATACGGAAGTATACGTAAATGGAAATCGAGTCAGTGTTGTGTGGCTGTGGGCTGTAGCATAAGAGCTAAAACTAATTTATTATCTAAAATAAAAATGTTCTATTTTCCTAGAAATCCATCGCGTAGGCGCCTGTGGAAAGCTGCCGTTCTTAGACAAAACTGGACTGCGAATAATTCATCTACTGTCTGTAGTAATCATTTTATACCATACTAATGGATATGTAAACATATATCATAAGGATCTTTGACAAGAATTATGAAGAAAGTATCAGCGGTGTTTGGCGATGCTTTGGCGACGATTTTCGCCTGTTGAGGTTGTTGAGGTTATGCTATTATTTCCGGGACACTAATGATTCATTATGCTGCAAGAATTCGCATATTGTTATATGATCTTTAGATGGAATTTTTTATTTTGGTTTTTAAACATCTAGAAATTTTTAAATATATTAAAATCTTAAAAAGCTTTACATTCACGTAACCACATTTTGGAGAAAATATTATTTGCCAATGCTTTTTTTTTGTGTGTGTTATATTGTTTATTTTTGGAATTCAAATGATTTTTAATACACTAAATGAAATTTACTCAGCATTTGTTTAATATATTTTAACTATAATTTTTATTCTAAGTATGTACATAGAATTGTTCATGAAATTTGCAATATTTTAAGAGAGTACATAGGAAAGTATTAGTATATGAAATATCACAATAGAAGCTAATGCTATTTTTTATTCGAAAACGGATTGTTTTTAACTACAAGAAAAATAAATAAACGAGTAAATAAAAATAAAATTGTTCAACTAACGCTCTCAAAAATTAGAAGAATGACTCGCAAACACCAGTACAGGCGACAAAAACCTTTAAAAATAACTTACCTGAAATAAAAATAACACAGTCTTAAAGTAAATGAATTCCATTAAACAGCATGGAATTCAAATACTATATCTTCAAAACACAGCATATTAAGCAGGCATGTATTCGTATAGGACGAATAAAACTAGCAAATTACTAGAATAAGTGAAACTTATCTGTAATAAAACCAACACATTCGTAGAATAAATGAACCTTATCTGTAATAAAAATGACACATTCATAGAATAAATTAATTCAATTAAACAGCATGGAATAGAAAGATATATTCAAACATACTATTTTAAAAAGTCATTTATGTACTCATATAGGAAGACATACAAGGAAGAATTATTTGAATCCCCAAAACTTGTTAAACTACGAAAAATACTATGAATGTCAGAATCTCGGGAAATAAAAAAAATCGCCAAAGTAGCAATAACAAAACAAATATGGCAATTTTTGCATTAAAATTATTCTTTATTATTAAATATAACAATATTCGTCGCTACTAAAAACAAAGATTTAATTATAAATAAAACGTTAAGCAAAAAATATGGGGTGGAAATGTAAAATTAAAATTAGAAATTATAGCTTGAAAAACTACGTAGAGAAACATTATACCGGAAGTAGAATTCACAGTTCCTGTAGAAGCACTGTTTGTTGTTGTTTCTATCGAAAACTTGGTCAATACATATACGAACATCCATGCCTTTTCCGGCATTTGAACCCGGACCCTTGGGCACGGCAGTCAGCGAAGCTGACCACTCTACCGGTTGGGCGGGTTTTTATAACATAAATATGTGTATAATTTTTCAGTAAATATGTTTCATTGGGGGTTTTAACAAAGCACAAAGTGTTTGCATATATAAACATATTAAAAGATAAAATGTAATGTCTTGGTTTTTCATATTATTATGTTAATAATGCTTCATTTTAAGTGTTAACCATAATTAATTTCTCTTTAATATCGTCACTGCGTAAAGGCGCTCGCTAACCATTTGCACGACGGCGCTGATTAGGCTTGGCGCGGGCCTGTAGATAGTGAAGCTTTTCGTTTTCAGAAAGCTCTGCATTTTCATCAATTAGTTTAATAAACTGGCTTTTAAACAAGTTCCACGCCTCAAATATCTCTTGAAAACAGGAAGGGGGATTTTTGGAAATTTTATTGACATTATTCTTATTGAACATTATTACTTGAATTCAGATGAATAGAAATGTCAATATTTTGATTTAGATAAGTAGAACTCGCTTCACTAATTTTTTCAGTTTCTTTAACATCGTTTCAGCTAACAACTTTCCAATATGCCTCCTTTACAACTCCCTTTTTTTTTTTTTTAGTTTTGAAATCACATCCAACTGAGCATGCAATTCGGCGATATGCTTATTATCCTCACTTGTATTTTTCTTCAACTCTTTATGTTACGGTAACAAGCTTGATTATGTTGCGGCAAGGTGTCTAAAATATTCTAAAGCTTTGGATATTCGGGTAGGTTAGCGGTGATTGGTTGCCTGTTTTTTACGTAGCTCGTAGACCCGACGAGTTCTGAATACTTTTTTGTTTACGATAAATATGAGCGACTGCAAAATCAGTAAAATACTTCTTAAAATATTTTAGCAACCTTGGAGCGATGGTATTGATATTTTGGAACGTAAAATTCTCTGTGACGTTATTTTTTTAGCTACATTATGTGCTATTAATACACAAATCCGTTATGCTCAATACATGTACAGGATATAAAGCGTAGTTGCTGCAGAATTGTTTTCATACTCTCAAGTTGCAATAAATATCTGAAATATTCATTGTTCATGAATTAAATTGAATTAAGTTAAACTGAGTAAAGAACACATTAAATGTGCTATTTTTTAATATATTTCAATTGTTATATAAAATACTGTGTTTAAGTATGTTTATAATTTATTGAACTATATTTCTGTTTTTGCAGCATCACATAAAGTAAGCTTTATATGTATTAAATAAGTAATTAAATTTATAACGTTGCATATTTTAATCTTGTTAGTACGATTCTTGTTTTCTTGCGTCTGAAGTGAAATCTTGTGTTTTATTTGTGTCTAACAAAACTGCTTAACTACGCTTCCATATACTCTTTGCAGTTTGAATTTATGGAATATAAGTTCTCGCATGTTGACCCTTGCCAGCATTAATCTAATTTAAGTAATATCTATAAACTGAACTATATGATTTTCTGTAAAATATGATAATATGAAAAAGGAATACCTTTGTTTTTTTAAATTAAGATGTTTAAGAAAGCTTACCTCTTTTCAAATGCAGATTAGTTTATATTTGCCTTGTTTGTGTGATTAAAATCCAGTACAACTTTCTTAAAAATTCCATTGCTTTAGGAGAGTATTAAGAGAAATAAATACAAAGTGAATGTGAATTGTAAGTTTGAAATCAGTGTGTTTATTTTCTTATGTAAATCACAATCTTTATCCATAATTTAGAGGACAGACAAAGAAGACAGATGTCGTGTTTTGCACCCGCTAAGTCTTTCTGCTCCGATGGGCGAAAAATCAAGCTAGCGTGCGAAGGAAAGGTATATAGAAAATGGGCAATTTCGTATTTCAGAGGAGAGTAAAAAAGGAACTTCGTATATTTTATACGAGTTCTAAAGGCCAGGAAAAGAATATGGGACAAAATAAAATTAAAAATAAATGGCCCAAAAGTAATGGAGAGGGGAAAAAATAAAAAGGGCCTATAGAAAGAAAAGGAAAGGAAGTAAGAAAATGTCCTAAATACGATTGTGTCCAAACAAAAGTATATATTAAGTAAGGTAACATATAGTATTGCGGTATCCAAACATATTCATACATTTTTTTTTTGCAAACAACATCTGACAAGATCATAAAACCATACACAGTGCGACAGCATATCAGCAAAATTAAATAAATAAATAAATATCAGAATTTTTTTGGTTAATTATTTTTTAAACATTATATTTATTTAATAATTTAATCATCATAGTTTGCTATATATTTGTACCAGTCTAACAAGTTGAGGCACACTTTATTAGTATATGCTCATAACTCTAAGAGATGTATTCAAGGAAATATAAATTAATCTTATTGTTTTCTTTATTTGCGAACTGAAAGAAAAAATTGTAATCGAAAACAGTAAAACTGCAACCTTTTACATTCATCGATGCCCAAGATCCCCTTTCCCCGTCTCGACAAATTCCTCAAAGGGGCCCAGATGGGGAGTGCTAACAGACGGCGTCTACTGATAAGGATAGCGTCACTACAGGTTACAGGAAAAACAAGCATATGATATAAAGCAATTTCTAACCATTATTTAATGTCAGAGGCCTACAACCATAATAAACAAATGACTTTAAATGCACTTAAGTAATATATATTTGGTTTTCCTTCGGATTGCAGAATGAACAGCGAGGAAGATGAGACCCCTTTTGCACAGAAAAAGCTGTCACATTTAAGAGCGAGACTCTTCGGAGAAAATTTTTAAAAACTTTTTTTTAACTAATTAAGGCTTTTTTCCGGAAAAAACACATAAAAATTTCGCAGCTGGCCAAACTGCTGTCTCCATCCTTCGTGATCACAGCGCCCTCCAATTTAGAGGACAAAAGAAGTATTTTACTGCTCTTGTGTTGCGGTCACGGAGTATAATGGTGGTTGCGGTTTACAAGTTTGTTTATGTTGCGGTCACGGAGTGCGGTTAACAAGCTTGATTTTTCGCCCATCAGGGCAAAAAGACTTAGTGGGTGCAAAACAAGTCTACTTGCATCAAGTGGGTACATCTGTCTACTTTCACTGTTCAAGCAAGGCGGCATAAGTTGGCATTGGGCCGTTTGTCAATGTTGTAATGACGTTTCTAAGGGGCGGCTAAACCGCGCCGGGAACTGTAACTATTCAACTAATCGGAAAGGGCCATTGAACTAGGGACTGAGTTGTCCACATGCTATTTTTGTGCGAAACAGAGAAAGTCCGTGATATGGTGTTATTCATATTTCTTGGGTAGAAATAATTCATTTTGTTTTGGTTATTATGTTCTGGTACACGGATGCGATTTAATATGTAATTTACTCTAGGGGCGATAAGTCAAGAATGTGCAGTATTTATTGTGACTAATTTAAATCAGAATTTTTAAAACAAATGCAACAACTTTATATGGTACCCATTTTGCTTGGTATTCGGCTTTTGATTTTCTCATACCCATTATTTGCTTTTGATAAAAATTACTGTATTGTGAAATTTCTTTGCTGTTTGGAGAGCTGTAACTAGGGTTTACAGCGCCTGTCCTGTTTACCAAGCAAATCATTTCATTTTAAAAATTTACATCAGTTTGACACCCTCTGGATGCTGAAGGGACAGATGCCCCCCTCTAGCTACGCCCCTGACTGCTGTTTGTGTATTTGAAAATGCTTGGTGATATTTAGATCCTTATTCTTTCATATTCTGTAAAAATAGTAAAATTCAATAAAGAAAAATATTTTAAGAATGTGTCTTTTTTTTTAACTGATAGATCTTGGGAATCTCCTTTTTGTGTATTTTTCCGTAGGCAAAACTATATTAACAAAAGCTCCTGCACAAATATAGAAAATGCAGTGCTTATTCAGAGAATCTGTATATTAAAATGCAGATGTGAGATAACTCATAACATTTCAACCTATTAACTTCCAAAAGAAAAAATAATTCAGAAATTAGCATGAAGCTTGTTTTATGCAATATTCTCTCTCTAAATAATTATATTTCATTGTGGTATTTAATAAATACGTAATTTTTCAAGTCTTGCAAAAATGCAGTATTAGCAAAATCAAGTAATTTTTATTCGTGACAAATCTGCGGAGTGTTTTATACTCTATATTACACTATATGTGTTGCTATGTACTTCATTTAATTTTTTTTTCGGGGGGGGGGCAGGACTTTTCTGGATAATATGCCCTAATTTATCAGTCAGCTTTACTAGACTTTTAGAGTTTATAATTATATATTAGGAAATCACACTGTCGCTGATCTCCGATTTTAATTTCGTTTGCTTATGATTTCTCTAAATGGTTATGATTTCAGATGTCATGTAGTAATCCCTATCAGAAATTCTGTAAGTTCTTTTGCTTTTTCTGTATCAGTAAAATATTCCAGTAACAGCTACCACCATTGAAGTCCTCTAAGTTTTATAATGTAAAGAGCAACAAATTTTATTCTGTAGGCTGCATAACTACTGCTTGTATTCTTATAATTTGCTATTATTTAAGATTATGGAACAGTGATGAGTTTTCATAACTGTGTATTTTTTTTGGTAGAGATGTAAATATAAAAAACTAAATTTGTTGTTTTTTGGTAAATAAATTTTTTGTACCCCTAAAGCAGAACATGTATAAAAATATTTCAATTGATAAAAAATTGTATGAATTTTTTTGCTTGAGTCCTATACTGATGGTAGTAAAGGAGAATGTTTTCTTATTTGCTTAATTGATTATTACAAAGCATGAAAATAATATCTTCTTGAGGAAAAGAAGATTTTCATGATGTATATTTAAAAGAAAATGGCTCCTGTGTATGCGACACACAAGAAAAATCCCATGCAGCTAGCCTGTCCATAAAGGTTCAGACTGCCTGTGCTGTGTAGTCTTATCCACTCTGCTCCTGGTGAATACTAATTATGACAGATGGGAATAATTTTTCTCAGTCTGAAAGCATTTTGTTCATTTTATGGCAGGTTTCTCATTTTACTGTGCTGCAGAATCTTTGGATAAAGTTACTATTACATGATATATCAGTGTTGTTATTTTTTCTTATCCAAACTGATTTGGCAACTGCTTTTTTTTTTTTTTTATTTGGAATAATTATTTGTAGGGGCAGTGTGTAAAAAGGACTGTTTTTATAACTTATTCTCCAAGCAGATAAATTAACATCATTCAGTTCATTATATTATTGTTGTACAAGAGTCAAAAATGGCTTTATGACAAATGATTGGGTATCTGCGGATAAGTGTGCATTTAGTTATATAAATTAACATTCATTTAATTTTTCTATAATGGTTTACACTAGTGTTATGTTTTATACAATATCTAGCATGTGAAGCAGCAAGTCAATTTTGTTCGGTTTAAGGTTGATTCCTAAGACCAATGCAATATTTAAGGATTAATAAGTTATTAATGAAATGCTAAATGAATAAAAACAACATACTTGTACAGAGAAAAGACCCAACGGAAATATTTTAATCTCAGGTTATATTTTGTGATTATGCATATGACACCATGTGCAAAAAATATTTTAAAATGTAGTATTATAAAAAAAACTTAAAATTGGCATATTTTAAGAATTCCTAAAAGAATATTCATGTTAAGCAGCATAATCTGATGTTTTTGCCAATATATATTAAATTGTAATTTATCAATGTATATAAAATATTTATTAAAATATCCAGTGGTGATATTTAATATACTGGTGAGTTATGAAAGTATTAACTAAGAGCTCATACTTTATTTTATCAAAACAAAGTATCAAATTATAATTAAATATTTTAAGTTTTACAAAGACAGAAAATACAAGTAACTGTACATGAAAAAAATTTGAAATAAAAAAAGATTATACAAATTACATAAAATATCAAATAAATTTCATTTTATACCCAAAGTTGCCACACAGCTATTTTTTTTTCCCCACCTCAATTGATCTTTTGGAAGATTTTAAGAACCAAGCAGAGATTTTTTTTTTTTTTTTTAAGTGTTTACATTCTACTAAAGGTTTTCCCATTTAAGATTTTCTTTAAATCTGAATTTCATTGTGACTCAAAGATGATATTACTGTGGAAATACTGTTCATCAAGCTGAAATCCTGTTTAGCTTAACCTCTATTTATAGCAATAGTCACCATAATGATTGTAGCTTCCTTTACTCTATTAGGAATTTCATTATGCAGTTTTCATGTTAAATCGATCTCAATAAAAATGCCAAAATAATTTATTTTTATTTCACGCTTTAATGTAAAATTTAATGTTTGTTAAAATATGATTGCAACATGCAAGACATGTGTTTCTCCTGGAATAAATAATAAGCAAAAACAAAAAGAACACAGGTTTTACAATTTGAAGACAAATTTAACAAATTGCTCATGCAAACCTCCTACAATTTACCCCTGAAGATATCATAATGGACATTTTGTACCTCATTTAATGTTGCAAAAACCTAATATTACTATTACTAAGAATGGGCTAAATACGTTTTACTTGTAAATATCAGTTATATTTGAAGACATGTAGAGAAATGTCAAGATACTTTCAGCTTAGTGTAATTGTCAACTGGGTTCCTTTCCACTGTAGAATTCCATGTAATGAAAAAGCTGATTTTCTCGCAAAGAAAGAGCAGACCAAATGAGAGCATTAGTTTCCACTTTCTAAAGTTTTTGACAAATTTAATTCGTAGATTTTTCATGCAGTCTTTGCAAACATGTAATCGAAAAATTTGGGATGATGTTTGAATGAATCCACCTGTGGTCCCAGATTCTCAAAAACATGTAGTTGTCAAAATTTTTGCAGGCCATGAATTTAAAGGTTAAAATAAACTGAGCTTAGATTGGTGCAGAGTATGAATAATTCTTATCAGTTTCGAGGGTTATCTGATACATGTGCTTCAAATACCAAAGGAAAAGTCCTTTTTTCAATTTTTTTTTAAACTGAAGAAGAGGGACCTATTTCAGTTAATTCTCAAAACTGACACAATATTTTATTTTAAGCTGCTATTTTTGCCTTACTATAATTTTACATGTTTTTATCAGTTAAGTATGATATACTTTTATCTGTTCTTGAATGTCAGCAACATTGATTTATCTAAACCATGGATTCCATCAAAATAATGTATTTTAGAATAGCTTTAAGTAAGATAAGTATGTTTTACAGAAATATAAATTCTGATACTGCTGAATGTATTATAACTTTAAAATATATACCTACAAATATTTAATATGTGCATATTTGGTTATTTGATACCTATGCCCATACTGCTTGATAGAGTAATCTAGCTGATCTGCGTTTGTATTATCTGTAAGACACATAACAATTTCACTGGCATGTTGGTGTCCAGAGCCACAATAATCTTGTTCTCCAGATCAGGTATAGCATTGGGTAGTTATGAAACAAATACTTTGTTCTTCATTCAAAATTTTATGGGGATCATCAGACCAGATAAGCTGAGCAAAATGAATCCCAAAGCACGTTTGTTGGGATTTAAACCTAACTCTCAGTATTTAAAATGCACAATATTTTTATTATATTTTATGTGTTTTAAACCAGGTCTGGTCTAAAATCTGAGCTTAATGCATAATTTTTTAGCACATAATAAACTGTGTTGACAAACACTATGTAGTGTTATATATACTTCTTAACTTAATAAATTTAAATTAAAAAGTATTTAATTATTAGGTCATTTGATGAAATACTTTATTTAATATTAGTTTTCCTGTAGTAACTGGAATGCAAAGAGACTTTCTCTTGTTCTCTGAGCTTTCATCATAAGTCATGGGGCTAAAGCCGTAAAACAGTGGTAATTTACCTTAAGATCAATTCTCGCAGTCAGCTGGCTTCATCAGATTTTCATCGTTTTCCTTGCGGATAATATAAACATAGCATAATTTGCTGAGAAAATCCTCCTTAAAGGCATTCCTTACAGTATGCAGATATCCCTATGTAGTGCTTTACCATAATTAAACTGATCTCATTTAGTCCATGTTCAGTTGCCATGAATGAGATGTCAGTTGACTCCATATGCCACTAGTCCCATGCTTACTTGACCAGGTATGAATGTTTATTCAGAAAACTTCAGGTATGAATGTTTGTGAAAGTAATGTCTGTAAAATGGAGAGCATGTAAAATCTGTTGATTTGAAACTCATCTTTAGAGGCTTTTTGTAGAAAAAATAAATAAAATAACTTTTGGTCAAAACTGAAATGGAGCTTAGAAAAGCATCCTTTTTGTGCTTTACTTAAATTGACTCTGTTAATTCGTTCATTAAGTATAGTGCACAAATCATTTATACGTAATTTGTAACATGAAATGAATAGTGCAACTAGTGTGGGCAAATTCTAAAATCAGTAAATAACACTGGGCACTAATTTATTTCTCCAGCCAAAGCCATACATACTTCTAATACATATATATTTAACAATAAATCTTTATTCACTTTAAAAGTTTTCGTTTATTTTTTTTTCGCGTCTGTGTTTCACTTTTTTCACTTTGTTTATGTTTTTCCACTTCTGTTCTTCACTTATTTTTTTTTACTTCGTTTATGTTTTTTTCACATCTATAATTTCTTTTCTTTTCTGAGTTACTAAGATTTAAGATGTCAAGAATTAATAGGAGAATTCCTGAAGTGCCACCAGACCTTAGTTTGTGTTTCATGCAAAGGCTTTTCAGACAATTTGTAAAACATGCATTCAACCCTAAAGTGGGGTTTATTTTCAAATAAAAAGAAAAGAAAAAAAGTTACATTAAAATATTTGTTAATATTTAACAAAGCAAGCAATATCATGTAGCTGTTTTAAGAGTTATGAACTGAATCTACTTCATACTTAATGACAGCAATCTAATAATGCTCTTTAATGTTTATGTAGTTAAATTATTACCAAGAGAGCATTTAAAATTAAAGAATTAAATAAAATCTTTATTGTATAACAATGCAAAATTCAAAAATGTGTTATCATAAGTAATCTTTTCACTCGTAAATTTGTTATACATAAAAATGGTTCTTATTGGTAATAGTCATCCATTTTACAACAATAAGATTTCGTAGCTTTTCTTTATTTTCTTTAAAACTAATATATTGAATTAAATTTGTGTTAAAACATATCCTACTCTCCCAATTAGTTCCAAGTCGCATGATCACCTTTATCCAGTTGTGAGATTTCTTGTCACTTGATGTCGCACTATATACCAATAAATTTTTAAACACCTGTGATAGAAAAGAAAAACAAAATTTATTCATATTCAGTAGTTGGTAGAGCTTCCACAAGCATCAATTACAGCCTCAACCCTCTGATGCTGGCTTTCCACAAGCCCTTCTATGACGGCTATTGGTATTTTCTTCTACTCGTCTTGGAGAAAACACGCAAGTTATTTCACCAATGTTGGATGGTTGTTGCACCCTTAATTCAGCGATCCGGCTTGTCCAAGAGTTCTTGATAGGGTTAAGGTGTGGGCTGTGGGCAGGCCAGTTCAAATGATAAATCCCATTGTCATCGTAACAATCCATAGTGGACCTCACAACAGGACAAATGGCATTCTTCTTCTGAAAGTAACATGAGTCCAACCCATAAAACTGCCACAATGTAGGAAGCACACTCTCATCCAAAATAGTGCAGTGCGTTGAGCTTACCATGAATTTGGGCCAAGGTCCATACGAGGAGAAACATCCCCCAGACAATAATTCCACCTCTGCCAAACTTTACTGTGGGCACAATTTATTCTGGCAGGAGGTATTCTCCAGGCAAACACAAGACCCAGACCCTGCCATCTGAACAGTAGAGGATAAACCTTGATTCGTCTCTCATGAGAACTCATTTCCACTGATCAACAGCCCACTGCCAAGGTGCTTTGCGCCATATTAACAGAGTAACGCAGTTGGACTTTCTGATCAAAGGCTTACAAGCGGCAAGACGACCATGAAAACCAAGCATATGGGCTTCCTTATGGATGATACTCATTGAAACAACATTCCTTGATACCTATTGAAACTGTTGGCAGATGTGGGTCATCATTTGGATGTGATTCATCCAAATTTCTTTAGGCAGCATCCATTGGTCTTTATGTCCCAGCTTTGTGGATCTGCCTGCTCGGGACACATTCCAACAATCATTGCTCATCTTCCACTTTTGAATTACATAGGCCACAGTAAATTTTGGGTAATTCAGCTCATTAGGCTATATCCCCTAAGGATCGGCCATTTTTGTGATATCCGACGATTACTCCTGTCTCAAAATCAGACTGCATAGTGCCTTGCATATGACTAATGCTAATGTTGGTTTCTACGCGATATTGAACAGCAGAGGGCATGATATATATCAGCACTGCAGATATAGGCATTTGCTTGGATGTCTAAATACTTATTGGTAGAAAGCAGATTAGCTTATAATTATGGAAGTTGATGGAAGCAGGAACTAAGTGTATAAATTATCTTATAAATGCTTTTTGAATAGGTTTCTTCCTAAGCAGATCCAAAAAACTTCGCCACTCAGAGTGTTCAGGAGAATCTGAGTGATATATATTGTTACGAATTTTGTATTTATTTAGCCATTTTAATTTACAAAGAATTGAAAATTTGTTTTATTTTCCCATGCAGTGCAGCACATGATGAAATTTAAAAGAAAGCTTTGCCAGAAAAGTAAAAATATAAGAGCATGTGCATTTAATATTTAACAAATAGATATCTCAAAATTGTTTTCGATATCCAGAAGAATCGAGAATGATCTTGTGATGCTTAAAAAGCTTATAAAAGCTGAATTAAAACATCTCAGCTTAGTTGTAGCTGTTTTAAGAAACTGTTGTTTACTTAGCACTGTTATTTGATTGTAGCAAATTCGGTGTGAGATCGAATTAGTTTCTCTGTATTTTGAATTTGAGTTCTGTTTATATTCTAGTAGTTTAAAAATATAACTGCTGTGAGATATTGTGATATTAAATGAATATCTCTGAGGAAATATTTCAGCATTTTGTGGAGTAAATGAAGACAAAGAGAGTACGAAAAGAGTAAATAGTAAATTTGATTAAACTTTTTATCGACTTGTGCATTCAATCCATTACAAACCCGTATGCATGCAACAATATAAGCACAGAACCTCATTTTAAAGTTTAATTTGAAATTATGTATTTTTATTTGTTTGTACATTAATTTTGCAGCAGTAAATGCCATTTGTGAACAAACAGTATGTGTAATAGTTAGAATATTTAGGGCGCAGTGCCAAATATGGGTGAAGTCTTAAGTAAAAAATTTAAATTAAAAGTACTTGATTGTCTGAAGCAGGAATAAAAGAAATCTATTTATGGCTGAACAAAAAAATAAAAACAAATAACAACAAAAATTAATATAAACAAAATTACATAAATAGAACAAAAATTTTAGGGAATATGGGAGCAGTCTTAATTTTTAGAGAACTAAAACTTATACTTCAAATTTAAATGATATTTTGTACAGAGAACTTAGCATCTAACAGAAAGCTTGACATCCTTTCATAGTGAAAAAAATAAGGATTCTCTTGTATCTGTTACATAAAATACAACATAACTTTCAATCAAAATATTGTTCTTGCTGTTTATGGATCATGCTACACATAATTCAGGAGGAGTCATTTTGTGTTCTCATTTCATCATTAATGAGTCATCAGGAGGGACAGCAAGGCCAGATTAAGACTTTTAGAGGCCCTTAAGTATTTAAAAGATTTTGGTGCCTCCACATATGTTTATTCCAGTTTTTTTCTTCATTCTGTCTCCCTTGGTTTTGGTTTAGCTGCATTATGCATTCCATGCTAAAACTGGCTGTGGAAAATTCTTTAGTGCCTTCCTTCCCTGATGCCCTAAGAAGGTGCTTGTATTGCTTAATGGTTAATCCAGCCCTGAAGAACAGACTTCATTATTAGATTTTCACTTATGTTGTTGTAGTTTCACTTGAAATCAGAACTGTTTATATTATTTTAATTACATTTTTCATAAAACTCTGAAAGTTATAGTATAGTGTACTATATCTCTTTAGTAGTATTTTATTAGCCATGCTACTCAATATTAAAATTAACTCCATAATTCTGAAACTTATTTGAATCCTGTTCAGATTACTTCATTATGAGCTATCTGTTAACTTGAAGCAATCACATTTGCAGTGATGAAAAGTATTATGAAAATGTGTGTGTTGATGTATCCATATATTTTAAGTGTAGATTTTATTCATGAAGCATATTTGATAAGAAGTAAATTTTTTACCCCCGCAGTTTCTCCTAATGATAAGTGCAAGCTGTATTGCAAAGTTGCTGGATCTGCATCATACTTTATTCTTCGGGAAAAAGTAATTGATGGAACCCCATGTGATCTAGGATCATTCAGTTTATGTGTAAATGGAAACTGCGAAGTAAGATATGAAAATGATAGTATTATATAATTCATTTTTGTTTCCAAATCCTTAGGAGTGTATTATAAGTATCATATTTAATTTTTAAAATTTGTCTCAATACCAGTTATTAATCAGAATTGCAACGTTTGAAAATTTATATCTTAAGATCTTTGTTTACAGTGAGAATACTACCAGACTCGTTATGTGCAATGACCACTGTAAATATTAACAAAGTGTGCAGTTGCTTTGGCAACATTTATTAATAATGTAAAAAATATATTAAAAATGTCTTCTCGAGATTCCTTTATAATATGTCTGCATGATTATCATAATTACTCCAGCATAAGAAAGCAATAATTTGATCTTCAACAAAGAATATTGCATTCAAATTAGCTGAAAGAATTTTTTTTTTTCTGTTATGTTCACCCACTTGGTTCAAAGGTTAGTACTAGACTATTTAGAAGTGTTATTTTACATTTTTGCACTCTGTTAGCATTAAATATTTATAAGTCAAGGGAGTGTCTAAAAATGCTTTTAAAAGGAAACTTAATTCTGGAATACATAGCTTTTGTAGATAGAATTGATGTTATCACATTCAAAACAGTTTGCAGGGCAGTTATTTCTTGCTAAGAAATGACTGCCCTGCAATATTATCAAGTGAATATTATCAAGATACTTTAGTGATCAAGATATATGATCTTTGTGTGTTTGTCACTGGATTTTGCTTGAGTATTTGAATATTCTGTTGAAAAGATTGAAGGATCTGCTGAGAATTCAGGAAATGAAACAATATTGAGGCTCAGTTTATGCCAGTTTCTTGGATTTAAACACATTATTCCAGCATCAGTATCCTTTACTGAATCCTTAATTTGAGGTGTAATATTTAAAAAATATTAGATATTGCCCCATTTTTATATAGCATGTAATTAGCAAGCATTTGAATTTTTTCCTGTGTTATCAGTGTTAAATATGTCAAAGATAAAATTTAAATCATTTCTTAGATCTTTTTTTAACTTTATAGATTTCAACATAGTAGTATCGATGTATTAAAAGTGCAATGTGTATTAAGAAATTTGTTTCACTCATTCCAATGAATCCTAGAACTTTCCCATGAAAATGCTAAAATTTATTTATTTATTTTTTAGTTAAGGTTTCTGTTATGTAGATAATTTATTACAGTGCCCATAGGTTAACCCTGGTAAAGTTTTTAAAATCAAAAATTGCTTTAGGATACCCAAACCTTAATTTTGATCTAAAATTATCTAGGCAGAGAGCAATAACAAAGAAATTTGATTTGAATCCGAAGCAACTAAAGAAATTTGCTTTGCACAAACAAGAAAAAAATGTAATATTAGGATACCAGAAAGTGAAAAGGACATAAAAGAATGTACATTAAATGTCATGGTTATGTCTTTTATAATAAAAACAAATATTCTGGAAAATGTCCTATTTAAAACAATTGTTTTATAAAATATCCAGTTTAAATAATGAAAGGTTCTAAGGTTTTAGTTAAACTAACCAAGTTTTATTTTAATTTAAATCTTTCTATCTCTTCTCTGTTTCAACTTCCCGTCAGAAGAAGCGCGCGTTTTCAGCTTATGCTAATTTTGAAGTACAGCCAAGTACTATTTAAACCAGAGGTTGAAACCTCACAGTGTGAGAGAGCTTTAGTATCAGATCACGGTCATTCTGCTCGACGTTCGCTTGACCAGCTAGCAGCTAAAATTATAAGCCATAGTGCTTACTACGTGATTGCATATTGAAATAAATTGAAGTGCGCTAGTATTAGTACTTCTTGCTACGCACCAGTTAGTTAGAGGCTTAACTCTGCGATTTACTCTGCGAGCAAAGTTTAATTTAATTTCTATCTTAGTTTTAGTATTAAAATTATTTGATTCTTAAGTTAGGCCCAAGTGTGGTCTTTTATTTTCTGTATCCCTCCCGAGTTGGGAAGTGTGTAAATAATAGTGAATGAATAAAAGAGGATTTTTAAATCCCTTTCAAGTGCAGTTATTCGCCAACACAGTATCTACACCAGAACGTAGCGTATTTTCCGCTCCCTGTTCCAGAGCAGGACTGTAGTTTAGAAGGAGTTACTTCACCATGTTACCTAAAGCTATGCATAGAACACTCAGTCCTGACAAGGTATATCAATTAAAATGTTAAATAAATTTAAATTAAAATGTATTGTTCCTAAAGCCATATTATAAAAATAAAAAAAAAGGCAGCATGAAAGTTAATCCTGTAATGTGGTATTTAAGATTTTCTCTATTAGGAAAATAAAAGTAGACTTTTCATTCTAGAAACGGTATCTCTTATTGAAAGAAAGCTCTGCTGAATTGCCATTAACATGCAAAACGTTTGCTCAACATTCACTAACTTTGTATTTTAATTATAACATTCTTAAACTAAAACTATACTAAGACTTCTACTCTCCAGGTTGCTGGTTGTGATCATATCCTTGGTTCTAAGAAGACTCTTGATCGTTGTGGGGTGTGTGGAGGGAATAATAGTACATGTAAAGAAATTACTGGACACTTTAATAAAAAGGTTGATTATGGTAAGTTCAAGCTAATGGATTGTTGCTTTAATTTCTGTTTGGCATGCTGTTTAAAATTATTTAAATACTTTTAAGAGCTTTATTTAGTTTGAGGTATGTATTTAAATCGTGCAGAATTATGAGGTAAATATTTAAAACTGATTAGAATTATAAAACAAAAATGATTTGAAAGAACTATTAAATCTCATTCAGGTGCTGAAAAGTATGATTTTATAATTACTGAACAATCACATAATGTATTTTGCATTGCATAAATATTTCTTCAGATAATCTGCATATAAAAGTATCCTCTATTTTAGTTTCTGATATGTGTTTCGTATGTAGTGAATATGGAAAACTAACAATGATTTTCACCCTTTTGGGAGAAAAATTGTACTTATGATTTTTTGTTCGCAGATTCTTGCTGTTTGCTAAAGAGATGTGTAACCTGAAACTAGCTGTCATTCCTTTTTATATCCAGCGTAACCGCTTTTGATTAACTAATTCTTTATAGCAGCTTCTTCTTAAGGGCTTTAAATTAAAAGAATCGATATTTTTGAAAAAAAAAAAGTATAACATGCAGTAAGAAAATTGAAGATTTTCAAGACTATTTTCAGTAATAAATTCTACTTAGTGAATATTAGTAGTCTTCCATTCTATCTTACCCACAAGATGTTCTTGGCTTTCTGTAGTAAGGAAAATGTAATGGAGAGAAGCTGTTTATATCAATGTTTGTGCGACTAGCATGAAGCCTACCATCGGCTTGGTGCTTAAGACCACTTAATACTATAAATCCAACACATGCTCAATTCCGGGCAAACAGGTTGTCTACATGGTTGGTTTTTGTGATTTTTTCCATGTGTAACCTGAATATGAGCCAGTTTACCTTAGAAAGTCTTGAATGAAGTCATTCTTCCCCTTAGCCCTCATGTGCTTCACGTTATTCAAATAATCTAACTTGAGATTAACATACAACAACAAAAAATTCATTAAAGAAACAAAAAGTAATTTCACTTCCATCATTTTAAATAAAATAGCATAGTTCTTTATGTTTTTAGGTGGTAGGTATACAGTAGTAGATCACTTAAAAAACATGGTGGGGTGAAAGTACAGGAGACTAGTTTCAAATGTGAAAACTCAGAACCAACAATAAGTTCTTTTTTTCCTTATCTGTTAACAGGTTGCCAAATGGCACAAAATCTAAATAGATGACAGCAACTCTAATGATGCATAAAGCTTCATGGGGAAAAAAATGAACTTGTAATAACAGTGCTTATCATACAATATAATTTATATAATGTTCTTCCCCTATGTCTACAACAATCCATTTTCGATTTAAAAAAGTCAGAGAATTGCACAAATTCAGCATCACATGCAGCCTTGGCATTTTGCACATTAAACATTGCGTGGCTATTCTTGACGTAATATAAAGAGGCTACCGCATTTTGGCGACTGACATGAAATTAACAGAAAAGTACCATTATTTTCAAACCAACTGTGTGAAAACCTTTAAGTAAATTTTGCTTTTGCTTTTGTTCATTTAAGTATAGTTCTTATTCCATAAACTTCCATAAATAATCCTTTGCAAAGAACATAAATTTCAGATTTTTTTTAGTAGGGGTCATTTGTGCAAATTAGTAAATGTAAACTACTGTAATTGAGTCAAGCCTGTTTCCTTTTGAAAAGCTTAAGTGACGGGCATCCATTTTAAAACAGGCAATGCCCACGTATTGGCCATAATAATTTAATCAACCAACCATTCTTATATACATGATTGAATGCAGCATTTTCAGTTAATTCTAGAAAATTTTAAATTGATTATGCAGCTCAAAGCAGTAAGTGTATATAAAACTGTAACAACAAGAATTTTAACAAGAGATTTTTTAATAGAGTTACAAATTTCTAAAATAAAATTTCTTTTTAAATATAACAGTTGTGTTTCAGCTGAGAAGCACAAGTACAGAAAAATATATTAAAACTGTTATTTATTTATTGTATATGATAAAATTAGAAAGAAACAGCTCTTAAAAAGTAAAATATTTCTGTGGTTGCAATTTTGAGTGTAATTTGTTCAATTTGGTAAATACACACACGGAATCGTTTCTTTTTCCTGTTTGTTTGCTTAATTTTATGTTGCTAACTATGTGGATTTTTATTCTTAAAGGCTATCATAATGTGGTAATGATCCCTCCTGGTGCTAGCAATATTTACATAAAACAGCACAGTTCTGATGGAAATGTGGATGATAATTATATTGGTATGTCTTTTAGTTATAAAATGAAATTAAATGTGTAATGTAAATTTGTGCTTACTAAGGTATTAAAATATTATGATCACCCACTGAATATGTTAATTTTAAGTTCTGTTTCAGAATTTATGCTGTTTAATACTGCTGTTTACAAAAGAATCACATCTATTTTATTTGATTTTGAAAAGGCAGCTTATATTTTATGAAAGTTTTTTATTATATCTGCATTTATTTTGCCTGTCTAACTCCATATCTGCTTTCATGCTTATAGGGATAAAATTGGTATACTCTGTGTGTGTGTGTATATATAAAACATGCTATATACATATAGCATG
>KK117542.1:148305-176221 GCA_000611955.2 Stegodyphus mimosarum
TAGACTTCACAGCAAGCGCCGTATCATCGGCATAGTAGCCGATAAATGAGCTTTTATTTAATCCAATGCACGGGAAATCAGATACATAGAAAATGTAAATTTGGGTCCTAAAATGGAACCCTGGGGAACGGAAGCACGTATGTCTCTGATACTGGAGGTGTCTTTCCCGAGTGCAACGTAGAATTTCCGCTCCGTGATGAAGGAGTGTATCAGTTTTATCATTCTATTATCAAAATTAAGAGAAATTAATTTATAAATAAGCCCCTCATGCCAGACGCGGTCGAAAGCTTTCGCCACGTCCAGCATGAATAAGGCAACACTTTGTTTATTGTGAATTGCATCACCAGCAAATTCAGCCAATCTAACTAGCTGCTTAACAGTAGACAGACCTTTTCTGAAGCCGAACTGTTCCATTGGCAACTTATCATAATATGTCTTGAGTCTGTTTAATATAATCCTTTCATACAATTTACGTAGGCCAGGCAGCAGGCTAATAGGCCTATAGTCCTCTGGTCTGGTGTGTTCCTTCGATGGCTTGGGAATTAAAATAACTTTAGCTTTCTTCCAGCTTCTGGGAAAATACGCATGCTCTAAGCAGGCACTTAATATGCCTGTTAACTTTGTGATGATATTGATAGTGAAGTTTTTCATGATCATGTTGGTAATGCGATCGTGTCCGGGCGCTTTTCGTACTTTTAGCCTTTTAATAATATCAATTATCTCCTGTGGATTGGTAAAATTTGTGGGAGTATTGATATCAGTCAGGTTTAGCCAGTCATTTACATAATTCGTCACATATTCGGTGAAGTTAGGGTCACTTTGATAAATATTTGGCGTGAATTGATTTTCCAGATGGTCTGCGAAGATCTCGGCTTTATCCTTATTTGAAATGGCGATTTTATTTCCAGAATAGATAGGCCTATTAATATTTGGCTTCTGTTTTAATTTCCTGGTGAAAGCCCAAAAGGAGATATCGGGAGCACTGAGCTTCATGATCTTTTCTTCCCAAAGGTCTCTTTTATGCTGTGTGATATTCTTTTTAATTATCTTACTTAGGTTATTAATTTCCTTCTTCAGTCGCGAGTCCCATGTTAAGTTCCAGCGCTTCCTGAGCCTATTTCTTTCCTTTATTTTGTCTCGAATTTGCTTTGGTAGTAATCCTGAATCTTCTTTCGTCGGGACGTTACGAGTTGCAGCTGCGTGCATATCAAGAATTTTGCTGGTGAGTGCATCTAATGCAGTATCAATATCATTTATACTTTTGAGTTTCATAGGAGGCATGTTACAATTTAATAAACTACGAGTGAATTTATTCTAATCCGTGATCTTCTTATTTTCTTCTGCGTCTATTTTTGTGATGCCCATTGTAACTACAACCGGAATGTGGTGGGAATTTAAATCTTGAATGACCTCTAAGTGCATGGGAATGGGAGTGGTAGACAGCACTGAATCGAAAATATCTCCAGTTCTGGGATTCATGGGAAGGTACGTATAATCCGTCGGCGCATGGAAATAAATCGGGTGGTTGTTTATAAAATCTAAGATCTTCTGTCCATTTTTATTTGTGCGACGACAGCTCCATTTCTGGTGTTTAGCATTTATATCGTCCGCTAATATCACCGGCTTGTCAGGTGGTAGTAGTTCCGCAAGAATATCTATGTCAAGTGGACTCTTTGGAGGATTGTAAATACTGGTAAAAAATATGGTGCCGTATACTGGCAGGCTGACGGAGACCGTGATTGCCTCGTGTCCATTTCGGCGGAGTGTCGATATATAACAAGATTGCAAAGAAGATTTAACGTAAATTGCATCCCACCCACCGCGATGAGTAAGCCGGTCACATCTGTAACATCGAAAGTTTGGAATATTTATAGAAATAAATGGTGACGCAAAAGTTTCCGTGACGCGCGCAATATCAATTGAATGTAGACGTAGAAAGTTATTTAACTTAGTAATTTTATCTTGAACGCTATGTGCGTTCCAAACTGCGAATTTTAATGGTGGCCTTTGTGGATTATTTTTCCCCATTATTGTGTATATTTGTAGCAGCTTGGCATGATTTGATATCTTTGATCTGCTGCGTAAGATGAAATCTCGCAGATTTTATAACGTTCACAAGCTCAGCAAGGTCTGTGAAAACCTTCTTCGCTTCCGTTGAAGTGTCACTGTAAACGCCAGAGGAAAGAGCCTGCGCGTAAGACTTGTTCTCAATTACACGACTTGAGAAAGATTTAGAATTTTCAGTTTTCTTTTTAGGAAACTGCTCACACCCGCTAAAACTGGCAGTGTGAGAATTTCCGCAGTTTACAAAGACAGGCGTGAAGTTGTTGTCAGATTCAACTGGACAATGTTTAAGAAAGTGAGCCTCTCCGCATTTCACGCATCGAGGGGTAAAATTACACCCTAATTGGGTATGATTAAACCCCTGACACCTGAAACACTGAAGAGGTCCCTGCCTTCCTTCATATTCTTTAATGCGCATGTCACAAAGATAGCGCTCGGTATAAATCTTTTTAGAAGCTTCCGTCTTTGGAAGTGTAACAATATACAATGGTAAAGGTGTAACTTCACCTTTACGACGTCTCGTCATTTGTTTCACTTCTTCGATGTTATAGTCAAGTTCTGTGTGATTTTGTTTTATTTCATCAATATCTGCATCCTCATTTAAACCCCGGATTACAACCTTAAGTTTCCGATCCTGAGGTAATACATATGAGTAATGCTCCACATTAAATTCCTTTAAAACTCGAATAATGCCGCTGTAATGATCCGCATTTTGAGCAAATACGTTCATATTATTATGAACCTTTTGTGCATGAAAAATTAATTTCCTGTCGTGGAATTGTTTTCTGATATCATCTCACTTCATAGTGGAGGGCTTGAGAGTTATCGGTGGTATTCTGGTAGTTTTGTCCGTGTTTGCCTTTTTTGTTGAGTGTTATCTGCATTATATCCCCCTTGAGACTCATGTGCTTATCCCCATTTTCACCTTCGGTGAAATCCATATTGGATTCTTGCGTATTTGTTTTATTAGTTGTATCTGTGCTTTTAATCAATGAAGCGCAATTTTCAGCATCTGACAACTTTGTGATAATCGCCTGTAAAGGTTTGGGAGAACTAAGCTTAATTCTCTTATGTGCGTCTCTTCTATTTCTAGTGCGAACCGTTTGGTCACCCCTGCGTCTTGTATTTATATCCTCGTCTGAGGAGGTGTCTTTGTCTAGTGTAATTTCAGGTATCGAATTATTTTCCAGAATTACCGGACTGCTAGCCCTATCATTTTCATTAAATGAGGTACTCACGTTTTGATCATTTGTAATTACGTCATCAGATTTTTTATTTACTGCATAATTTTGCATAAATTCTTGATTCATAGTTTTAACCATATCTAACATGGTGTGAAGAAACTTAAACATTTTTTCTTCAGTTTCAGAAAATCCATTTGTGTCCCTAATGTGACTGAAATCCTGTATTTGCAATGTGAGCTCATTAACTAACCTCTCCATCGCTAAAAGAAAATCCAAAAATCCAGCGCCCGGAAGAAATTAGAGTCCTGCGGCCTGGAACCTGACCCACACGAAGGTGTTCAGGCAGACAGATCAGCAGGCGGATACACGTGAGGCCTCTGACTTACACGTGAAGCATAAGCTTGGAGGGTAACTCACGTGCGCATGCAACCAACAGCCAAAGTAAAAAAATACGCTCGCGCAACGCAAAAATAATATATATATAATTTAAAAGTAAATTAAAAACTAAATTACCATTCAATAAGCAATTATGATGGCTTCAGATATGGCAATCAGGCAATACAACGACGAACTGAGCATGCAACACACGTAGCACGTGGTCGTGATCGTTCAAGCTTAGGTAATCGGGATCGTACTCGGCAATGGCGAGAAGCAAGCTTCTCTGTCAAGGTCCTGCCTCCAAATATCATGTGCCCATGTTGAATTGCGTCTCCGTCCATCCTTTTATTCTACCGTTGAGCTGCGCGCGCCGACATCACGCGTTTTGTGTACGCTCACGTCGCCTCAGACGTTTCGTTCCTGATATTTGCATACGCATGACGTTTCTACTGACTTACGTGTTCATTGTATTGATCTCCAGACCTCCTATTCTGCAATTTCATGGCTATCTGCTAAATTTTTACATTGTTGCTTAAGTTTTGCACACCAGTGTAATTGGTTTAGGGTTAAACAAGTTTTGGATTACTAGACGGGAAAGTGGTTAGTAAATCTGACTGCCATACCGAAAGGTGCAGGTTTGAATCTTGGAAAAGGCATGGATTTCTGTCCATCTCTTCATAGTAGGCAATGGTGGTCCACCTATTAGGTGCCTCCGGAATACAGCGACCACCACTTCCGGCCTTAGAAGTAGCCAATACCTATAAATGGCTAGAACCTACCATTGGGGCGAAATTGTTGGACCACAAATATGTTTAATGGCAGTACTATTAAAGATAGAATAACTTGCCAAACAAGTATTAATTTGAAAGTTAAACAACAAGTGAGGATTTTTGTTGTTTGACTTTCAAATTAAGCAGTACTATTTGTTAAATCATTCATGCATCAAATAATAGTATAGCATGGGATATATTCAGCATGAGGGAAAGAAATTAATTGGCAAAGGTACAATAGTACAGCATCTAAATCAACTATGTCCAAACTCTTGGCCAGTGGACTGTGTGGGGATTCAATAGTCAAGTATTACTATTTATTATGCAGTTTACCTCTTAGTCTGCATGTTATTTTGAAATATTTTATCATTCTGAAGAACATATTTAAAATACCTGAATATATTGTGGTGTTTATATGTGATATAAAATTATATAATATTTATTTTTGCTCATTAAAATGCAGTTTAACTATATCACATTCATGTGAACATGTGTAATTATAACATATGAACATATGTAAATATGGTAATAACCATGTTTACTGGAATCTAAATTATCTGAATTATTATATATTTATATTTTAGCAATTTAATGTTATATATATTTGTATTGTAGTCATATTTCAAAAGAAATTGACCATTTTTGTTGAACATCAAACTTTTTATTTTTGAAACATGCAACACAAAAACATTTCAAATGCCAAACTTCAGTGCATCTTCAAGTGAGGATGTTTCAAGTTCAAGAACTTTTATCTTTTTCGCTGGATATTTATTTCTTAGCGTAGCAATGCAAAGACATTACAATATTTCAGCAATTTTGCTTGTCTGCAATAAAAGGAGGTTTGGTGTTTTAATTCAACGTAAGGAAAACTGATTCTTGAAAAAAAGTATTTATACTCATTTTAACAGTAATAAAAATGTATAGGTTTATAGTTTCTAATTAAAGTTAACAAATAATGCTGATATTTTTCTAATAAAGCTGAAAGGAATATATATTTAACTTTTTAATTTATGTCTAGTTTATGTTTAATCTTTTCCAATTTTTATTCTTATGCAAGTACACGGCTGCTGCTGTAAAAGAATGATTGAGTGAACAAATGAAAAATTTATCTTATACAGTCATACGTAACTGTGATTTTGAACCCCTAATATGTAACTTAGTAAACATTTTAAGATAACAGTTGGCATTGTCATTTTGATAGATAACAGGGGTACAGGTTCCTGTCCACTAAACCTGTTGTTTATTAATCGCATGTGTTGGCTGAATACTGGCCTGAGCAATTAATCTCATCTGAGAGGAACCTGTTCCTTGTATGAATCCCATTTTTTTTTTGGTTCTAACCATTTTATAAAGGCTCTAGTTTACAATCTTCAGCTATACTAACTACTTCAGAATTTTTTTAAGCTTGAAAGTAAATTTGTGGGTATACTCTAGATACTTTTAAAGTAACTACATTTAAAAAAAATTCTGCCTCTTCCTAGGCAATGTGCTGAACAATTATCAAGTTTCCATAAGAATATGCTTCATTTTCTAAGAGTTTACTTCTTAAACATATACATATCTTTTTAAGAAAGCATTCTTGAAGAAATATGATTACTATTTATAGTATCTAATACAATAATAACAGCAGCTGCAGTAGGATATTAGTACAGTGAATCTTGAGCACATGTATGTTCATATGTATATAATATATGTGAAGCTTGAGCATTTTTATTCTTTGTTTTGTTGAAGGTATAATATTTTTTCAAATGAAACTGTTCTTTATTTGAATGTATAATAATGTTAAAACGCTGCTTCATTTTAGCATCAGTGCCAGTTTCTTTTACATAATAGTATTTTATTTACTAAGATTAGATTGGGTGAGTTCTATTTATGTAGAGAAAAAAACTAAAATATTGGGGAAATTTGAATGTTTGTGAAGTTACAATGAGAAGAAAATGGGGAAAATATAGGGGATGTTAATTGCACTTGTTAGTAAATTTTTATACTTAACTCTGTGTATTTGTGACATTTGTTATAATAAAGAAATATTACAGAGGTAGTGGGACAGGAAGGCAGCTGCGGTGGGTACGGCTTACATTGGATACCAGCTCTGGGAAGGTGACAAAAAATTGTCGGTTTTGTATTAAAGCACTTTTCTTTTAAATAAAATAACATGCCAAATAATTTACATGGGCTTTTATACTCACTAATTGCAAAAAATGTGGGTTAACGATGTAATGCTGTAATGATTTTGTATTGTTGTATGGTGCTTGGGGGGGTGTTCTGTTTCAGTACTTTTGAACTATGCTGTTGCTGAAGTAAACAACCAGTTCTGGTGACTCATCATTTCATCTCTGCCACAAATATCATTACCCCAAGTCGTTCTGTACTAAAAGATGATATTTTTTAATCCAAGCATCATAATAATATAGTTGGAGCACAAATGTTTTAGATGGTGGGATGGGGTGATATCATCAGTTCGCTCATAAAAAGTGACCATAAAGTAAACAAGTATGTCTATCTGAGTCTAGCACGTCACTTGTGTCTACTTAAGAGCAGTGCAGATATATTTGTTTTGGTTTACTTTAGGATTGTTCTACAAGTGAATGGACAATATCTCCCCATCCCATTACCTAAAACATTTCTGTGCCAACTATATCTCCTGATGAGCAAGATAATGTCAAACTGCAATTTATTATTTAAAAATTAATCAGATTTACGCTATGAAGAATATTCTATCTGTGAGAAAGTGTAGAAGTTTTTGTGCTGTTATGCAGTACTTTGCTGCATTTATCAAATCATTCTTCGCTTTTCCTTCTCTGATATTGATTTTATTCAGTAGAGCTCTGAGTTTCTAAAATAAAATAAACCCATTATACTCTTTTCTCACTAGATACTATAATATAGAGAAAGTACTGAGATAATAAAAAATGGCAGTTTGGAGAAAATAACCATTTTGGGTTTTTTTACGAAATGTCACATATAATAGATATATGGCCATGAAGCAACAGCGTCCAAGGTGGAGCAAAAAAAAAAAAAAAAAAGACCAAAAAAAGTTTTGGAAGTCCAGTCACTGCCCAACTCATTGCTGAAATATGTTAAACCTTCAACATCGAGTGTAGAAGCTGCTGCCACATTATCTCAATCTGATAGTAGAGTTAACAAAAAACCTGTTAGAAGTCATGAAACTGAAGAGCAAATTAGAAAGGACGTTCATGAAGAAACTGAAGAACTCAAACAAAATGAAGAATTGATAACTTTGGAGATAATCATAATGAAGAAGTAAATAAATTAGAAGATAACACATCAGAAATGGAGAAAGAAGGAGTAGGAGAAGTAGAATAAGAAAGATGAGCAGATAAAGAAAAATAGCAATATTTTGCTTTCTGACATCTCTGACTGGCCTTTCCATGTTCCAGATAATCTAAGAGTTGAATTAATTAAGAGTGGAAGTGAAGCATTTTAAAACAAATATGGACCATTTATTTCAGTTTATAGACAAGGGGATGAGACTAAAACAAATGATGCTAACCAAGAATTGACATCTGATGAGTTCCATATCTGTTAGTGAAATAGAGAGAAAATTCTGAGAACCTGGATGGCATACTGAATTAAAAACCTAAGCTTGTATTGTTTTTGTTATAGGCTGTTTGTTGTAGGCGCAGATGCAAGTCTAAGTAATACATCAATTTGTAACTGGTTTTCAAGTGTGGTGGAAACAATCTGAAAGTTTACAACTGTAAAACTTCGAAATAACATAAAGCTTGTTTTGAAAAACTGAAACTTTAAGAGCAAGGCTATTGCTGATAGAACAACTGATACAGTTAGCAGACAGCTGCTAAAACAGACAAAAGAAATGGAGACATCTTTTAAAGAGACTCATAGATTTCTTTAGCTTTTTGGCTAAACAAAATCGTCCATTCTTCGGCCACAGAAAGCATATGTTGGTGGAAAACAAAGGAAACCTTCTACTGCTGATTGAACTTCTGTGATTCTGGCATTAAGAGAGTGCTTAATCAAGTTAGAACAACCAATTTAGTCATTGTCAGGTAAGATATTAACGAGCTGTTTGTCACCCACCTCTTAAGAGGAGTTTATCTCACTTCTGGGTGGTTGGTTGGTTGGTTTATTCATTTGTGGTAGTTTATTTCTGTTAATCACTCAAGGGCTATCTGCCTAAGGGGAGCGATGCCTTTGTGAAGGGATTTCTAGGGAAAACTGGCTCGCATACACGTACCCATGGGGAAAACGACAAAAATACTGATATATCCAACTTGTTTGTTGGGATTCGGACTGTAGACCAAATTACCAGCATTCAGTGATTTTACTGCTCGGCCACTGCTGGACCCACTTTTGGATGAAATTGTTAAGGAAAAGGTTTTGACTGATATTAAAAATGTGGAGTATTTTATTATCTTTTGCAGTACACCGAACGTCTCGTACATAAATAAAATGAGTGAAATCATTCGTTATGCTCACATAGAAAACAAAGTTGAAATACAAGTATCATTTCTAGATTTTTTTCCCCTTAGTTAACTGAACGGAAGATATTTTAAAGGTTACTGAATGGTATGGTCTAATAACAATGTGTCAGGGACAAGGATACGGCAATGCTTCTACAATGGTTGGAGTGAATTCAGGAGTTCAAGCAAGAATTTGTGAACTTAATCCCAAAGTATTGCTTGTACCCTGTACAAACCACTCTTTCAATCTGTGGAGTACACTCTCATGCAACAGTTCCATTAAGTATGACTTTTGGGGGGGACCTTAGAAAGTGTGTATGTATTTTTCTCAGCTTCTGTAAACAAATGGACGATCCTTCTGACAAAGGTTGAAATAACAGTTAAGCGACTTTCAGAAACAAGAGGGAGTTTTCATACAAAGCTATTAACCCTGTGCTTAAGTACATTCAAAAGATTGTCGACGGCATTGAAGAACTACAGAGGCTGTTCGTACATTTTTAGACGATTTTGGTAAGCGGTAATAAAAAATCGTTTGCTGCAAAAGAAGTAATTGCAATTGTACTATGTTTTTAAAAGTCAAAATTATCGTCTGTCGCTTGAAAGATTTGTTTTTATTAAAAATGGCGAATTTAACAAAGCAGTGGTTCGAAGGCTACATTTACGCTCTTTCCGAAGAGAAATATGCATACTCCGTTATCCAAAAACGATGTGAGAGTCATGGTTTTGTGATATCTAAAGCGTCGATAGGTAATATCATCAACAAGAAAGGTAAAAAACGTCAAATTGGAGCCTCAAGTGGGACAAAAATTCCAAACAAGTATCCAAGGAAAAAACGGGCATCTTCGACTATTCCAAAGGTACGTTGTTTAATGTTAAAAGAAACTAGTCAAAGGACAGTTGCAAAATCATTAAAATGCTCAGTGTCCACTATAAACAAAATGATGAACGTCGATTTAAATCTCAAGAAACCGAAAAAACGCAATGTGCATCGTTTTCTTTCAAAGCATATCGCTCAACGCAGGACACGCTGCAAAATTCTATATGAGAAGCACTTATCCAAAGAAAAATGGAAAACAATTGTCACAATAGATGAAGCATAGGTGTATTTAAATGATTGTAACAAAAAAAGAGCCATTTATTATCATAAAAGGGAAGAAAAAAATTTAAGTACATGGTTCAAAGAATCGAAAGAAAGTTTTTCTAAGGGATTCATGATTGCTGCTGGTTTTTCTTATAATGGCAAGTTAAAAATAAAGAGAGTGCAAAAAAATGTCAAGATTAACTCCAAATACTATCAGAAACATATTTTATCGCCAATTTTTCTGAATGAAATACCATCGCTTTACCCACAGTGCCATCAATCTGTGGGACTCCATCAGGACAAAGCTAGCAGTCACACATCAAAATCCACTGTAAATTTCCTAAAAGAAATTGAACAAAAAACTGGTATCAAGGCCATAACCCTTCACTGATATCCCTACTAAATCTCCTGATGTGTCACCTATGGATTTTTGTGCTTTCGGACTTTTAAAAACTGCATTATCCAAATGTTGTCCCAAAATCCTAACAAGACTCTGGAAAGCTGTTCGGGAGGAATGGGATAGAATACCTCTTCTGACACTTCAAAAGGCATTATTATCCTGGAAATTGCGGAGTCGAAAGATAGTTTAGAATAAGGGATGTCAAATAGAACATTTAGAACACAAGAATTTTATGTAATTTAGTTTTGTGAATACAATATACATCTACTAAAAAATGTGCGAACAGCCTCTGTATGTGATGCTTCAGAAATGATCGAAACCAAAGGATGAGCTCAAATTCTGTTGTCTGCAAAATATGATATCTTGATTTTTGTGCTTTTTGTATTTATAGAATAATGTCTTAGAAGAAGCCAACTGTTCAAAAGTATTTGCAGACTTCTGGAATAAGCCTCGAAAAGTCTGCTGTCAAGATGAGAGATTTAAAAGTCTTTATGAAAGACAAAAGAAATGACCATGTAAGGGGGGGAATCACTGTAATTTGCAAAGCACACATATGGAGCATTGGACATTCTTGAAGTAAAAAGAATATCAGGAAGGAGAAAATTATGTTTAGAGAGAAGGATTCAGACCAGCTGCTGAGCAAGAACTGAAAACGTCAATGCTATAGCGCTTTTATGGTTTTCAACAAGAAATTGATATGCGTTGTGAAGGCAGAGTATATATATCATATTCGTTTGCAGTATACACAGCTATAAATATATAATATGAAACAAAACCAACGTACTAATTAAGCCTTGCATGAATATTAAAGAGAAATCCTATCGAAACGTGAGAAATGACTTACTCCATAAAGTTACAAATTTATATGCAGGAATTTGTTCCTTTTATTACTTGTGTATGCAATAATGAATATTGTAGAGTTTTTCTTTTGGGAAAAAGAGGTACAGAAGACCCCCCCTTTTTTTTTCCCTTCTTCCTGTGAAGTGCAAGGTGAAGAAAATATTTTGCTATGCAACTGGTTTGGTGAGGTAATGGAATCATTTGAATAAATAGTAAATTTTTGTTCACAGTAGTGTAGTTGAATAAAACAGAATTCTATATTTACCTAGCAGTATATCTTGCCATGATTGAGCTAATTCAGAGCATATCTTTGTTTATTACTATGAACTAAGAAACTGAAACCACAGTTAATTACAGATTAAAAAAGTAACCATAAAATTTATAAATTTGCTAAAACAGAAGATATTTTTGTTCGGCTTAAAATGTAAACTATGGAAAGCAACATGTTTTCTTTAAAAATATCTTTTTCCAAATTATCTTAGATGCTTTTAATTTAGTGCATAGAAGCACTAGATAGTTTTTCACTGGCTAAAAAATTCCGAGGACAAAGAGTGGCCCAAAAATAAAATCTCACTCAGAAATGTCAGTATAATTTAGCTATAGATTTTCTGGCGCGCATAAATTAAGATATCTGAATATTAAGAAACACCGAGCAAAAACATGACTTTATAAAATAAAAGATATCTGCCAGTACTTTTGTTCTAAATACTAAAATGATCCAGTTTTCTTTAAAACGCTTTCAACTAAGCCGGATTTCCGTGTAGATAGACCCAACAACGGCCAAGCGGTAAAATCACTGAACACTGATAGTTCCGACCTGGCTACCAAACTCCAAATTTGGGCTTCCAGATACCCATATTCGGGCGGACACGTACGTCATCCAAAACTTGATGACTCTAGGTACCGTTGTTTCATCACAGTGCGAGAAACATGTACATATATATACATTTATGCAGATTCTTCATTATTTAATTTCTTTAAATATAAAACAGGGCGATAATATTTGGTAGCAACAATTTGAGAAGTAAAACGCTGCAAAATGCCAAAACGAAATTACTAGCCCTTCTGGGGTAAAAATCTGCAAATCTTCCAAGAACTGTTGTAAAAAGAACCAAATTCCGTTAATATTCCCCTATACGGTGAACGCACTGGCATGAGATTCTCGGGATTTTTCTAATGTATATTCTGAATATGAACAGGTTCCTTGAGAAAATACTCTACAAAGGCATCCCTCCTCTTAAGCAGATAGCCCTAGTATGCTTTTGTATAATTGAATAAATCCAATTTCCCCGCTGAAATATTATGTAACTTATATTCATCATAACTAACAAATGGACATCCAAATAATTAACTGCACACTGTACATGAAAATGTTAACGGCATTTTAAGAATAAACGAAATCAAAATATATAATTTTCACTAAAAGAATATCAGATTAACAAACATGAAAGAAAATAATTTGACAATTAATAAAACAATTTTTATAGAGGTAATCTCATGCAGTTACAGATTTTCCTTTTTCTAAACTTTTTAAAAATATATTTATCATGAAAAATTATCAGTAAAACTTTATAAAAAAGGATTAATTTACTAATGACCTTTATTAGTTAACTATGTAAGTTTAAAACTTCTGTTAAGTGCCATAAGTTGCATGAAGTTCCTTCTCATTTTCAGTTTTTTAATGCTCAGGTTTCCTTCTCACGTTTTCAGCAGAAATGTATTAGTTAATTCAAAATTATGAATTATAAAAATAAATATAATCCTCTTTCTTTCTTGCGCTCTCAAATCATTATGCAAATATGCATTTACAACTTTTAAAGCCTGGGAAACGCATGTCTGTGATGTTATCGTCATGCGATGATAAGCTCTTTTAAACTGAGAAGTTATTGAACCGCTTTATTTTCGACGACGATATTTTGTACCACGATGTTTTAGAACTGCACTGGAGAATAAAATAAGCGGTGTAGCACCAGGTTGCCTGGGTCAGAGACCCTACCTCTCGTGGAACAAAATAAATACTTTTCGAACGATATCAGTAAATAACTAGCATAAAAATAATAAGGTATGTACCTATTTACAAATTTTTTAGGTATTTTCTAAGCATATTAAGGTATGGATTTATCTCATGATTAGTAATGAGATTAAGTGATAAATCTAATAAACTAAAGTGTGCGAATATCAGAGACTTGAAATGCCATCTGGAAAAGCTGAAAAGGGAGGCTAACGAGCTGGCTTTATCCTATTTAAAGACACTTAGTAACATGTAAACAAAGAGTTAGGCAAGGAATGCGAGTTCCCTGGTGCACTTTAAGGGTGAGGTTACAATTAAACAGAATCTTAACTAGTCACACAATACATTAAAAGCACAAATCACAACTGAAGAACATTATACAAATTAATCAATCTGATTACTGAGAATGGCCATGGGCCGTTTACTATTGTTAGGATCATTAATGTCATAAGCATATACCGTTATACCATACTTAACACTTATCCAGGGCCGGTGTAGACAGTTTGAATCTCATAGCAATCTCTGCAGGCCCAAAACTGCTGGTGCAGTCTCTGAGAGTCTCTAAATTCTAAAAATTTTTCCTCCCCTAAATTCTTCGACCCTAAATGTTTCGGTGCGGCTGCATCAACTCCTGCTCTGATCTTGGGCTTATCAGAATTACGAATCAGTTATTCTCATTGCAAACAGCACTAAATGTTATCTTTTGGCTCATGAGTTTCATTTAAGAAATCTATTTTTTGCATATGGAAAGCAATTAATCCTCTTCAATGCACTCAGCAGCGAAGTCTATAATTATGACCAAGCATATTATCAACATAAAAGGTTACCATGATATTTGGTATTCAGTAACTATTATTAAAAGAAATTTGTTTAAACATTGCAGCGTGAGTGATATCTCAAGCTGCAGTTAGTTGAGAGTCATGCAGTGATGAAAGTAAAAAATAATAAATAATGATTCGCCAAGATTTTGAACTTTATACTATACAAAGTTTGGTTGAAAAATATGATGAGCTTTCTGCAGATAGTATCCTTAGAGAAGTTCCATGCCTAAGATATCCAAAAGCCTCCAAAGTTCCAAAAGAAGTGTCTCTTGGTTGGACTTTCTTATGATTCCTAGAGAGTTTGGGGTCGAATGTGAAATTTTGACTCTAATCTCACTTTAGCATTAAGGTTATCCTTACCTTTACGTATTTCCATTACATCATGTAAGAGGAGTTTTTCAAAAATTAAAGCTAATTATCTCAGATACTCTTCGAGCACAACTCTCTGACTTAGCCATTTTGTTGATTGAGAATAGTGGAGCTAAAGTTATCGATTCCGATGGCGCCATTTCAAAATGTGCAGAACAAAATGTTAGAAAGAAGCGATTCTGAGTATCATGTGAAAGTACAGTTTTTAGATTAAAGCGTAGAAACTTGTAAATAACACTGAGTTTTCATTAAATTGTACTACAGCAGTAATAAAGTATACACTAAGTATTAGCACTATCAAAAAAAAATCTTGCAGTTTACATTAAACATTGTACATTCACGATAACAGAAAATGCATTGGCACTTTTCTGTTATCGTGACCAGATTCAGAAATGTATGTAAGTGCATGTTTGTATAAATGTGCACACGTACATATTCGTACATACACGCATTTTACTTGTTTTTTCAATTGATGAAAAATTGTTAACAAAATAATTAATGTTGTGCCTTCTCTACTTAAGCTGAATAAAAAATTGCTTCCTCAGTAAATTTCATTTTATATTTTGGTGGACATGGGGATAGAAGTTAAAACTCCGCACCAGGACGCCTATTCTACGCTCCGAGAGTCGGCAGCAGTTTGTGGGCCGCCAGATGTCGCTGCTTGTGAAAAACAGGTCTGATCGACATCCCGTATTCTGTGAGTGCGGATGTCGTTGGAAGCGCGGGGAAAAGTGTTGCCTTGTCGTCAATCAGGCTTGTGCAGTTAACGACCTATGTAGACAATGGCTTTGTATGTGTTTTCGCCGCTAATTTTTTCGTATTTAAACGAAGAATACGGTAGTAGAACTCTGAATCAGCGAATTTATAGAAAATATATTTATGCTTTTGCTCTGCCAGAAGATGTTTTCATCGCATATTTCAGATTGCCAAAATTTATAGTCATTTTAATTTGAGATGAACTGAGAGAGTATTTGGAGCCACATACAGAACACAAGAACGCAATTTTTACTGAAAGAAAGGTTATTTATACTTTTCCTGAAGTTATAGATATATATTTTACAGTTTAAAAATGTAGAAGATAATAAGTATTTATCTAGCACATAATCCTTCTTCAGTTAATAATAATACAGATATCCGAGAAGCGTCTACTCGATTTATGTTCATCAAGAATTAAGTTTATATTTTAAAATATAACAGTCGAATACCTTACGAACAATATTGTGAACACAATAAGGAGTGTCGTTCATTATTACGTGAAATTCACACTACTGTAAAATAAAAATGAAAAAAAAAAATAATTATAAAATTATAATAATTTTTAGCCCAAAGTGCCTTATCCCAGAAAGCTATAAATTTCGTTTTGGCATTTTCTGGCGTTTCACTTTTTAAATTATTGTCACCAAATATTATCGCACTGTATCATATTAAAACAATTAAATAATGAAGAATCTGTATAAATGTTTCTCGCATTGTGATAAAACAATCGTACCTAGAAAAATCAAATTTTGAATAACGTAATCTTCCACCCGAATATAGGCGTCTGGAAGCCCAAATTTGGAACTGAGAATTTGTTTTATTATCTATTTCATATTTTGTAAAGCATTTGTGAGTTTTTAATTAAGAAACTTAACGATTTTAAAGAGAGCAATGGCAACACTGTACGAAAAAGAGGAAAAAACATTTTCATCTCTAGGGCTTGAGATTGTGTATCGGAAATTCTAAAGATATGCTCCTTTTAAATTACATGATATTGCTGTTGAATTGAATTTTATGGCTTAAGTACGAAGAACATGATATTTAATAAATAAAGGTAACACGCAAAACATTAAAAAACTACTTTTTGGGCGTAATACAAAACCTAAAGGCTTTCAGTATTTTTTTTTTCTTTTTTTCTTTTATGTGTGCGTAATTTTATTACGATTCAAAACTGGTTTCTAAAGGAGGACTTCCGGAGGGAAACAACAGGCTCGTATGCACGTTACACATGGGGAAACACACGAAAACGCCGATGCGGTCAGCCGGTTCGCGGGGTACGAAAAAAATGTTTATGGCAGAGTTCTCAGTTTTCTATTGTAAAAGAGATATTGATTATTATTCCAGATTCAAATTTAATGTGTCAAAGTGTTAAAACGCTGCTTTGACAAGGACTTCTTCAACTGCAAGAGACCTACATTGATTATTTTTGCTTTACTTTCATTGTGAAAATAATTTTACTACTTTTTAATTAAATTAAAATAACAACTATGTAATATTAAAAAAAAGTATTGCTAATATATGTATGACAAAAATTGCAATACGAATTCATTACACATACAGAATAGATTATTATAATTTTATATATTTTATATTAAAAATTTATTTTACATGTTAATTATAGGATAAATTATTTAAAATTAAACATTTGATTCATGTTTTATAGGTGAATGCAGTAGCAATCGGCCATACTGTAATGAACGAATGAATTTTATTTCTTTTCCTGAAAGAAATAATTATCATAGAAAGAGAAAATAAAAGAAGGGAAGAGACATTAAGAAAGAAATATTTTCTTTCTAATTTCTTACTTAAAGAAATATTTTTCTAATATTAACTGTAAACTAAATTGCATGAAAACACAGTTTAAATGTAAGCATGAAAAAAAAATAATAATAAATAAATAAATAAATAAACTTAGTTTGCAATTAGATTGCAATGCAGATTAATTATATTATAAATTTAAATGATTAAAATTGTTTATTTCTAAAAAGATTTTAAGTAAGCTTAATTCATTCACTCTTATCTATTTACCTTCTTTCATAGTATTCCTCATCTCTCTTTATTTCTTAGCCCTAAATAGTCTAGCGTTAACTTTTCCTTTAAAAAACGAGATTTACCTCCACATAACACAGCAGCATAATCTGCTGCGTTTTGGTCATAATACTATTTTGTGCCATTTTTTTCGAACTACAAATGCAGCGCGTGAGTTTGTGAAATAATGGGAGAATATTCCTAGAACTTCAGCCAGCGCGGGCTACATGGACCTTATAAGAAATCTTTTATAAGGTCCGTGGCGGGCTATAAATTTCGTCACTCGTCTACACTGTGATTGGTCTACAGGTCCTTGAGGCCTTGTCCACTTGTCCAAATGACTCACCCGCCCATCAACTGAGGACCACAGAATGGCTTTCTCCGATAAGCTGAAGACGGCTGTCCATACCAGTTTTTTTTAGTCAGTATTGTTCGCTCAAGTAGTAGACGGACTCAATGATCGTAGAATAGACGTCCTGGTGCCACAAGACCTTGTTACACCACTGCATAGAGGGTGGGTTTAAATATTTCGCGAATATTATCAGTGAAATACTAAACTGCACACATTGGCGAAGAAACTATTATTCAGTTACTCAGTCACTGTATTCCCATCAGTGGCCCAGTGATTAAAACTACTGAACACTGCTAATTCAATCCAGCTCTGAACACTGGTGAGTATAGTGATTTTCTGTGGTTTTCCTCACGTGTAACATGACTGTGAGCCAGTTTTCCTTGCAAAGTCTTGCATGAAGACGTCTATTCCCTTTGAAGCAAATACCTTGAAGCAAATACCTTCTTTCCTTGAAGGGAAAATAACTCTCATATTCATTATGTGTTTAAATAACCCAACCTAACCATCAGTCGGTGCGACTGTTGGTAAAAAGCTGTTAGCTTTCAAACAGCTGCACAGCTTTTTTCTTGCATATTTCTTGACCTCAAAATGGGGGGAAAAATGCCAGGAAAGATTTCATATTTTCTAATGCCCGAAAGAGAATGTTATTCTCACATTGTAAAATGATTTCATTTTTTCCCTAATTACAACTATAAGGTATTTCTCCCGCCTTCTTAACATGCTTTCGCGGTGTAATGGTCAGCACATTCGACGCGTATTCAAGAGGTCCGAGGTTTCGAATCCCGGCCAGGGTTTTGCTCATTTTTCACGTCTTTCAGCATGAAAAATCCTAATGTCTCTACAGTGGCGCCCGAACTAAAAAAAGGTGGTGGATGATGATTCTCCGCTACCAGGATTTGGCGATTAGGTTCCATAATCCCCAGTCGCCCTTTAAAAGGGGTTGCATATAAGGCATTTCTTCTGCCTTCTTAGCATGTCTTCGTGGTGTAATGGTCAGCACACTCGGCGCGTATTCCAGAGGTCCGAGCTTCGAGTCCCGGCGAGGGCATCGCTTATTTCTCACATCTCCTGCTTTAAAAAATACCTAATGTCTTTACAGTGGCGCCTGAACCAAAAAAAGTAGTGGATGATGATGGCATCAAAGTAGTGGATGATGATGGCATCAAAGTAGTGGATGATGATGGCATCAAAGTAGTGGATGATGATGGCCGTCAGGATTTGGCAATTGTGTCTTCTAATCCCCAGTCGTCCTTTAAAGAGGGAGAGTATATAAGGTATTTCTCCCGCCTTCTTAGCATGTCTTCGTGGTGTAATGGTCAACACACCCGGCGCGTATTCGAGAGGCTCGAGGTGCGACTTCCGGTGAGGACATTGCTCATTTTTCACATCTCCTGCTTTCAAAATAACCTAATGACTCTACACAACAGCAAATTGCTTACCATGTAAAATAAAGTTAAACAGCGGTAGGAATAATATTTTGGTAGTTACGATAATGTTTAGTAGTTTTGGTACTTTTTCTTGGTAGTAATGTATGTAATAAGGTATTTGTTGTTGATGAGCTGTAGCTTGTAGAACATCATGTTATGGTTAGCACCAAGGGATCAAGGATTTCTGAAGTAGATTGAGCTCCATTATCATCAGAGTGCACATGAGGTTCTATCCAATTCCCATAAGAGGAGTTTTAAGAGCCAGAGCATTTGTCTACTGCAGGGGTAGGCAAAAGGTTACCTGTGGGCTGATTGTGACCCTTCTAATTGCTTAATCCGGTTCATTATAAAATCTTGTGCGACAATATTTTCAGCTCTTTCTTACCCAGTTTCATATGCAAACTACTGAAGTTAGCAGGGCAAGTGCACATGTGTCATTCCAGTGTATATGCACATATATACGCAAACTGCCTACATTGAGCGTGCAAGATATTCTAGAAAGCATGTGCATCCATGAAAGAATATAAATTTATCATTTCTGGCAACTTAATTTTAAAATTAAACCATGAAATATCAATACTATTGAGGTGAAAAGACTGATCAGAAAACGGAGCTTGAGAAAAGAATATTTCACACCTAAATTTTTATTTAAAAATGAAACAATATACATGCCAGTCATTTGATGACCAATAGAAACAGTTCCCATTTTTGGCATATGTGGAATTTTTAATAACTGTGATTGTAATTTTTAAAAAATTTCTGCCTAGGAGTGTAGTTTTCTCCTCCTATTGCATCCTGGCAAACCATAGGGTTACCACAAAAATTTCATCACACAGTCAGCATCCTACTTTGTGATAGCCCAGCACACATGATGCACTAAAAGGGCCTTTTTTGGCCTGTGGTTAAAAGTATTTCCCACCCCTGGTTTGTGCATTCCATACACGTTATAAAGAGATTTATGTGATTACTATCCTCATTCTTTAGCTGTTTTGGAATACTGACTACTCATATTTGATATCACACTGACATCTATGAAAAGAAATTCTTTGCATACAACACTATGAGGGTATAAATCATGATACTAGAAAACGTATTGTAGACATTCACTGCTGTAGTCCCATTTTATAGCATTTGCAGTTTAGCAGTATTCATTTATAATGTTACTTACATATACTAGGATTCAGTGCTGTTATATCTATTTCACTTATTCTGTTCATTCTCAGATAAGCAGTGCTAGTACTGTCAGATCTGACCAGATCAGTTGACATTCTTAGCAAACTAAATCCCTTCATTATCTTTCAAGGATATGTTGGTCTATTATTAATTTGTTCAATTTTCTGGGTGCAGATGACTCAAAATATATGATACTTTAAGCTTTTGCATATCCTATGGAGGAAAGAAGACTACTTGTCTTTGTGTATCTAAGCCTCATATGTTGCAGATTTTTGCTGTACTTCTCAAGTTATGCTCTTGTCAGGTGATTTTTCATAGTTTGGCTATGTTTTGCTGTTGTGATTAAAAATAATTCTTTCAAGGAAAGTCTCCCAACCTTGAACTTCCAGTTTTCTAAAATATATATATATAGGAGTTTGTGGATCTAAAAGAAAATGTGTGCTAGTGAAAAATCTAGCTGCTAGTTTTTTACAGATAGGCAGTTTGAGGTATTGTAAAAAATGACAAGATTTGGTAATACAGTGCTAATTGGCAACTGTCCGAATTCTGAAAATATAGTTTTGGAAATTAAGGAAGTCTGATCGGTTTATGAAATAAAAATGTAAAATAATAAACTAAGTGGTTTATTATTTTACATTGGATATTTTCTTTTTTTATATCCAGCAAAAGCTGGATATTTTTTTTTTATCAGTTCATAGTAACTTAAAATGAAAGGTTAAATAGATCTGAAAGAAATTTAATCTTTTAAAAATTAGGCCAGAAATCAAAAATTTCTGCAAATCATCTAACTACAGAAAGATCTCATATTGTAATCGTTTTGGTCCATACTTGATGATGAATACACTACATAATAATAATACATAAATGATAATAATAAATACGCTGATTACAGGCTGACTGTATGATAGAGATGATGAATGATCGCAGTAATAATATGTTTTACACTAAAATGCATTTAGTGAACTGAATCAGATTTCTAGTTTTAACAACTGGAAGTAATTATAGTTGTTTTTAATAACAAATTCTGCAAGATTTTCAGATCAGCTCCCTTTATCTCTGTACATAAACATGCATGCTCTGTATATAAACATTCAAAACTCTTCCTAAAGCCTAAAACAACCTTCATGCAGTTCTGCTGTCTATTGCAACTAACGATTATGAGACCCTTTTTCTAGGTCTTTTGAAATAATTGAGATGATATACTTAAGCCACAACAAAAATTTTGTGTTCATGGATTTCTTCTTTCACATTCAGAATTTCAGATGAATACAATTTCTTGGTAGTACTCATATCCTCTTCATCTGCTCGTAAATTATCAGACGACTGCTAAACACAACCAATAGGGATCTTCATATTAATCAGCTTTCTACTGCACATCCTTTAATTGCACACATTGAAATGCATGATGCTTATCTAAGAATTTTGGTCACGCATCTGTTCCCCTAGTGTAGTACTTTGGAATATCCATAAGTAATTTTTTAATGTTCCATTTCATTAGGTATGATTCTTAGTTAAGCTCAGATATACTACTCAAAACAAGCAAGGTATTTCTTTTTGTGCACTTTCTACAGTGTATTGGTATCTTGTTAATACACAGTCCAGTCACATTAATGTGACCACCACGTACTTTCCATGTCAGAGCTAAATAACCAATCACAGAAGGCAGGTGGCAGCACAGTGCAGTTGAGCGTATATAAAGGGTGTGTGAGGGCTTCGGAAAACATTTCAATCGTTGGCGTAATGCAGAAACGAAGCGATTTATCCGACTTCCAAAAGGGCATGATCATTGGCTTTCGGGCCAAGGGTGGAAGCATTTCCGAAACGGCTGAGTTTGTGAACTGTTCGCGTGCCGCCGTGGTAAAAGTGTACCGTGCATGGCAAAATGGGACTGTCCAAAATCAGCGACGTGGCAAATGTGGTGCACCACGGGCCATAGATGACAGAGGCGAACGACGGTTGCGGAGATGCGTTCGGGCAGATAGACGGGCTACCGTTGAGCAACTGACCACCAAAATGAACCAAGGGGCTACCAAAAGTGTCTCCCAAAGTACTATTCAGCGAACATTGCTGCGTCTGGGCCTCCGAAGCAGACGCCTGGTTCGTGCACCTATGCTGACTGCTGTTCATCGACGGCGAAGGCTAGAATTTGCACGCCAGTACAGCAGCTGGACGTCCACTGAGTGGCGACAGGTTGCGTTTTCGGATGAATCGCGTTTTATGCTCCATCGGACAGATGGACGTTGGCGTATAAGGCGTGAAACCTCTGAAAGGAACCACCCTGCAACCATTGCCGGAACGGTCCAAGCTGGAGGCGGGAGCATTATGGTCTGGGGAATGTTTTCCTGGCATTCTCTAGGTTCACTGATCATTGTGGAAGGCACAATGGATCAATACAAGTACGCATCTGTCCTTGCGGACCATGTTCACCCCTACATGCGCATTGTTTTTCCTCAGGATGATGGCATCTTCCAGCAGGACAATGCGAGGTGCCATACAGCTGCCAGTGTACGTGCGTGGTTCGAAGAGCACCAGGATGAGTTTACCGTCCTCCCCTGGCCAGCAAACTCACCTGACTTAAACCCAATCGAGCATCTGTGGGACCATCTCGATCGAGTTGTTCGCGCCATGGATCCTCAACCGCGTAATCTAGCGCAGCTGGCCACGGCATTAGAGTCGGCATGGCTCAACATCCCAGAGAACACTTTCAGGGACCTATGTGACTCTCTTCCTGCACGTCTCGCAACAGTCCGCTCTGCGAAAGGTGGTTATTCTGGCTTTTGACAGATGGTCACATTAATGTGACTGGACTGTGTATATAGTATACATAGTCTTAAATGGATATATTCTATAGTTTCACTTCCATGTAATGCCTTTCAAGTATTACACATTTCAGGTAAGAAATTAGTCTTTATTGGTTGGTTGGTTATTCTAATCGCTCTTTCTGAGTAAAAATAGCTTGGTAAATTTTCTCTCTTAAGTGTAGGAAGATAAAAAGCTATTTTTACTTTTACCGCTAATCTGCATTAATAAAAAATTTTTAACTATGATTGAGTAGAGATTTAAAATTTTTGAAGTTTTAATGTTTTTGATTTTGTGAAATCATAATTTTTTAGGTGTTTCTTTATTTTCAAAGTGCAATAGCTGAATTAAAACCTCACTTTTTATATGGTCTTTACTTCCAGTTCTTCGATTAATATTCTTTTTCTCAGCTGTAGTTCATATTTCACACTTTTCAAAGTTTTAGGGTCTTTGCATGTTCTTCTCATTTAAGAGATAGCAATTTGTTTTCTAGATAAACAAGGTAGTTGTAAAGGTCTGTGATCGTCGTCATTCAAGGTGGCTTAACTTTTGGAACCTAGTGTATTCAATAACACGTACGCTAATGTGCACTTAGTAAGTTAAATACTTTCAAGCTGGATAGAATAGAAGTGATTGAAGTGTAGAGTCATTATGTCATTTTGAAGCAGGAGACGTGAAAAATGTGCAATACTCTTGCGGGACTCGAACCTGGTTCTCTCGAATACGCGGCGAGTGTGCTACCGTTGCACCATGAAGGCATGCAGAAAAGAGGAAGAAAATACCTTGAAATCTTGCCTAAAATTGAACCTTATACGCCCCCCTTAAGGGCGACCGGAGATTAGAGGAGCCAATTGCCTGAAGAATCATCATCCACCACCTTTTAGTTCGAGCGCCACTGTAGAGTCATTAACTTATTTTGAAGCAGAAGACATGAAAAATGAACAATGCACTCGCCTGGACTCGAACCGGGACCTCTCGAATACGCGCCGAGTGTGCTACTGTTACACGACGACTGCATGCAGAAAGAAGGAAGAAATAGAGATACCGATATTTCTAAAGTTTTATTTTTTAAGCTTATTCGTCAGATCTAGTATTGGTTTGTATTTGGGATAATGCAAAATTATCTACGCCAATAGTGAAGATACTGTTTCACTTTAGGATGTACTAGTTGTGAAACATTCACCTTATATGTAGGATTATAGTTGTGTTTTTATTTTTATTATAAGTAACTGGTTCAGTAGTGGATGGGTCTGTGCTGAACTGGCACGGTGAATGTGCAAAAAGAGGCCGAAACCTTTTTTCAAACTGGCTGTTGCTGACCAAGTATTTTTATAATTTAGGGAAAGCACTGGGATCCAAAATTTAGGGACGGTAAAAATTCAGAACTTGGAGCAGCTTTGTAGTAGAATTTAGGATCCGCAGAGGCGCATCAAGCGGTACCTAGCGGCAGCCCTATGTAAGCCTTAAGTATATGTGGTTTATTTATTCAGGGCTCATGTTAGGCATATACAAGAAATAGACGTAGTACAATAAATAACTAAACTAATTCAATTCAGGCTTAATCCAGTACACTATAGAAGGAAGACAAAATTCAGCGGAAAACTTGTCTTTCGTCGCCAACCTTATGATACATAGCCAACAATGTATAGCGGACGCTATTAAGCATTCTTTGATTAAGCCAGGCTAAAATTATCTTCACTGACTCTAAGGAATTTCAGTTAATGTAGCAGACTGCGCTGCTCCTTAATCTTCTAATTTGATCCAGCTTATTATTTTTTCCGACTGTTATTACAGCAATTTTATAAAAATTATAGGTTGAACTTTCGATTATGTCGAAAACGGTTTGTAATTCTGGAGAGGCAAAAGGATCTACAAAGCGAAAGCATGTTTCGATGTCTATTAAACAAAAAGTAGAATTGCTGCAAAAAATTGATAAAGGCATATTCGTCTCAAAATTTTTCGAGAAGTATGGCACTGGAAAGTAAACTGTGTATGACATAAGAAAAAAAGAAAAAGAAATTTTTTTTTCTTTGTGTGTGTGTGTCTGTGCGCGTGTCACCTCCCCCCCCCCACTCGCAATGAATAACAGAAAACTTGTTCGTTATGCTAAAAGTGGTGACTGAATGGGTCAGACAGCATCGCAGCGAGGGCGTGCCATAGATGATCCAATGCGAATGGCTCAAGCCAAAATATTTCATGAAGAAATGAATTTAAAAACTGAGTGCACATATTTGACAAGTTGGTTAACCAAATTTAAATATCGCCATGGTATAAGGCAGTCACAAATCTCAGGTGAAAAAGCTCCAGCAAATACTGAAGCTGCTGAACTATTTGCAGAGGAATTCATTGAACTCATTACTAGTGAAAAATTATCTCCAGAACAGATTTATAACGCTGATGAAACTGGTCTTTTCTGGCGATATGTACCGCGAAATACCTTGGCAACCTCTACAGAAAAAGCTACAACTGGTGTCAAAGATTCCAAAGCGAGACTAACAATTTTAGCGCGCGCAAATGCTGAAGGAACGCACAAGTACAGACTTTTCGTAATTGGAAAACATACACGACTTCGAGCATTTAAAGGAGTAAAGATTTTCGCCATTATATATCGTGCAAATAAAAGAACATGGATGAAACAAGCGTTAATGAATGATTTGTTTGAAAATCATTTTATACCTGAGGCTCGACAACATTTGAATTCGGTTGGTTTACCTGATGACGCAAAAATAGTCCTGATTGTAAACAACTGTTCGGCTCATACTTCACTTAAAGTTTTAGTGAAAGATAATGTATCCGTATTATTCTTTTCTCTAAATTGTACGTCTGTGATTCAGCGTATGGATATCGGAATAGTGCGCGCGCTGAAATGCAACTATAAAGTAGCATTTTAAAAATCCATGTTAAATTTCTTGAACAATGGCAAGACTATTCAAGTATTTTTGAAATATGTTAGCATAAAATCTGCTGTGTGGAGTATCGCAGGATCGTGGGAGGATGTGCATCCAGATACTTTAAAAAATACTTTACATAATTTATGGCCAGCTATCATATTTCATGGTGAGGATGATGAAGATGATAGCGGCGAATTTGAAGATTTTCGGATATCGCAAACCAAAGGTGAAAGTTTCCAGTTAATGGATTTTGTAAAGAAATATGGAAAAGCGGTAATAAATGAAGATGATATAACAGAAGTTTTTCATTGCGATGACAATACCCCAAACATCAATCAATAAACTGGCAGTGAAATCTGTAGTTTTTATGGTTCTAGATCCAGAAAATGCCGCTACCGATAGTGAAGAAAGTGACAGAGAGGTTATTGAAAACGAAAAAATTTCGATTGACAAGTTAGTCGGAATTCTTGACGCAGCAATTACAGACTTGAACTCTGAACTTTGTAACTGAACAAGAAATCATGTCTGTTTATAGAATTAAAGAAAAGGTATTAGCTCAAAAAACAAAGCAACTCAAACAACTTACATTGAAAAAATGTTTAGTAAAGTAAACAAATAAATATTAAGCTTTATTATTATTATTATTATTGTAAATTTTGATTTTTCTTTTTAGATTATATATATTCTCTTTATTTCATGAATCACGATTTCACATTACTAATTGTATAATTTCTGCATGCAGTGTTACTAGATTTAAATTGATGATATAATATCCGGAATCGCCGAAGTGCCGACGAGTCCGGATCTCGGATTTTGAACTGTGATATGCGTAGTCACAAAGATTACATTTAGTGCTGGTTGAATTAAGAATAAGTAATTTGTTGTCCAGACAGGACTTAAATGTATGTGGGAATTTATTTATTCAAGAATGAAGTGAGCTGTAAACATATACGGGGAAGAGACACAAGTATTATAATAAATAACTAAACCAACTCATTTCAGGCTTAACTTCCTCAGTGCCTCAGCGCAACTTAGAGGCTGAGACGCACTGCCGCCAATCTCTTAATAATCTCCAGTATTGCAGCTATGATAAGGTTTAGCTAGCTTTCTATAGAGATTATCTATAGAAGGCTAGCTAAACCTTATTATAACTGCGAATTTGAAGGTTCGTGAATATCGCAAACAAAAAGTGAAATTTTCTAATTAATGGAATTGTAGGGAAGTGGTAATAAATGAAGATCATATAATAATTTTCGTTTGCTGTAAAAATGCCTCAGTCATCAGTTAACTAATGAAGACGAAATCTGTAGTACGGTTCTAAATCCAGATAGTATCGCTACCAATGCTGAAGAAAGTGACAGAGGAGTTGCTGGGGGGGGGAATTCGATTGGCAATTTAGTGGGAATTCTCGACATGGCAGTTACAGGACTTGAACAATTGAGCTTTGCAACTAAACAAGAAATTATGTCTACAAAATTCAAGAGAGAACGTATTAGCACGAGAAACTAAGTAAAATAAACAGCTTACGTTAAAAGGCATGTTTAATAAAGCAAACAAATAAATATTGAGCTATGTTTTGTAAATTTTGACTCCCTTAAGGCCACAAATGCTTCGTTATTTCATAAACAACCATTTGTATTTTTAATTTTATAATTTCTAGATGTCATCCTAGTAGATCTAAAGTGAACATCTAAAATTCGGAATCACCGATGTCCCGACGAGTCCGAATCTCGAACTTCGTACCGTATACTTCTGAAAACCTGAGGTAATTCCTTAAGAAACTGAATATCTTATTCATTGAAAAGCTTTCCATCATTTGGCTAGACTCCCAATAAAATTATCCATTGCAACTTTAAAACTCGTGATTTAATTTCTGGCGAAATTTTCTGCTATTATGTTTTCATCTCTTGATTTATGAAGAATTTGGATTTATGTTCGGTTGTTTGGAAAATTTTTTAAAAATATGAGAATGCGTGTAGCCGTAGGTATAATTTAATTACATATAGTTTAAAATTTTCTAAATTTTTTATTTATACTTTTGATGTATATGTGCTAATTGATTTTAATTTTTATGTATTTTTCCCCTGCATTAAATATATTATATATATTGTTTTTTTTCTGTCTTAG
>KK117542.1:176246-195757 GCA_000611955.2 Stegodyphus mimosarum
CAGTTCCTATTTCTGATTACAAAAAGTATTCATGGAAATTAGCAACGCAATATTCTGAGTGTTCGCGAATGTGCAATGGTAATTTTGGGTTTTACTTAGATTTTGTTTCTGCTTATTACTTCGAAATGGTAGTTTTTAAGTGTTATTTGCAATGGTACTTTTCTTCTAAGTACTTTAGATTTTTGTGCCTATTTGATTAACATCAAAATGAAGGGAAATGCAAACATATGTATGCATGTGATTTTTCAATATTGATTTTTATGCAAAATTATTTTTTCTACTTTGTATTTGTAAGTTGTTTTTCTTTAAATTTTTTATCTAACTTTTAAGTTTACAATTACTTTTAGGTGTTTAACTCCTGTTTAGTTCATTTTATTGTATGCTGATCTGATTTTGTGACGCTTTCTATAGCTCTGGACTCATTATTTATTATTTCGTAATAATTTATGTGTGTTCAGTTAGTGGTTAATTTTACAAACACTGTTTAAATGGATTTTTTTGTATATATGGTCCACAAATATCATTAATAAATGGGTCTTGTCCTTAGTTTATTTAAGTAATCAGTATGTTTCTGTGACTGCTATATTTGTATGCATTTATATTGTTACGTTTTTATTCCTTCTTCTTACGTGCGTACGTTAAAGGGTTTGTGGATTTGGAGTGAATAACGACGACGCTTGATGAAGTATGGAAACACAATTTATTAGCCAGTATTTTTCAACAGCTCCAAAATCACGTTCGTCGAAGAAGTCACCACAGTCGTCGAAGAAATTCTATAAACACGCTGAGACAATCAGCGATATAGCCTTCAGGCTATCAGGCTATAACGGTGGAGACAGCTTCACGGCAAAGCACCAGTGTACAGCTCCCAACTCTGCTCAGTCGTTCTCGGAACTTTACGTGCTCTCGAGACTTTCCACGCTACAACTCACGATGCACTCGACGATACGCTAGAGTACAGCTCCCTACTCGGTTCAGTCGTTCTCGAAGCTGAACACACTCTAAGATAAAACTGGACGATGCAACTAACTCGCGATACACTAAGAGACTCTCTCGATGCGTTCGACGACCAACTCGGCACTAGACTACAAGACACTCGCTCACTGACTGACTATCAACTCGGTAGACTAGGCACTGACTTCGCACTGACTCCCTCTCAACGCCAATGATTTTGTATTACGGAGTGCCTATAGTTCAAAACCATTTACCTGCCCATCAGAATTAAATAAAGTGAGCAGAAATACGAAAAATGCATAAGTTAATTTACTTGATGCACACTAGAGGGCGCGTACCAGCAGGATTTATATAGCTTTTGGCTTGTGTTCGAGAACTTCTGGGGTAAACCAGTAAGAATTCGTTCCAGAACGTTCTCCATCCGTCCATGGCATATCGCCAATTTTGCTGCCAAATGTCGCCAAACAGCCGATTTCTCGCCAAATGTGGCAACCCTGACTTCCTTTGCCATTTTCTGCAAACCCCAAACGTGCTTTCCTTGGAAGTTATCTTACCGCGTCTGGACATTTCGTAACAATATTCAGAAATATGTATTTATATAGTTATATATTTTCTATAATGAAACTTATTCATTCTGTTTCTGAAAGACTTTGGCAACTATCACACTGAATATGGATATGGTAACTTCTGTATGTTATATAAAACATTCGTTAAAATCCTACATCGGCGGGTGAAAGATATTGTTGCCGTCAGCATTAGTTTTAAACCCTGCCTTCCCTTGCCATTATCTGGAAACCCTAAACCTGCTTTGCGGGGAAGTTATTTTATCGCGCCTGGACATTTCGTAACAGTATTCGTAAATATGTATTTATATACTCATATATTTTCTATAATGAAACTTATTCATTCTATTTCTGAAAGATTTTGGCAACTATCACACTCAATATGGATATGGTAATTTCTGTATGTTATATAAAACATTCGTTAAGATCCTACGGCGGCGGGTGAAGGATATTGTTGCCACCAGCATTAGTTTTAAACCTTTTTGGATCATGTCCTGTGCCACCATTTATAATTGCTTTGAAGAACGATCTGCTGCTGGTTTGTGCTGCTTATTAATACAGAATGTTAACTAACAGATGGTACAATAAAAGGTCGAGGTTCTTTAGCTGTTCTGCTTCAGGTCAAGGCCAGAACCTAAAACTCATTGGATCATAGCATGATGCTCAAAGCAATTGCACTAAAAGAGCTCTCTTAATGCAAGGGCATTAAGAGAGCTAAGAGAATTTGGAACAGAATCTTTCATGCAGGGCAACCAAAGCCGCTACAGAACATCCAAGAGACTTCATTTGGACCAAGTACCAAGGCGTTGGCTTACGGAGTACCTTTGCTACTAAAAGCACATCATCGTCAAGAAATATGAAATAAATCAGAGTGAAGAAACGAAAGAAAACCGATGAGGTTTAAATACCCAGAGTTGAATAAGAAGTCCACTACAGTGGGAAAGGAAAGCCTTTCAGTAGCTCTTTTACCTGAGTGGGGGGGGGAACCCCATTGAGGCGATTGTTGGCACGCGACAGCGTGAAGATCAGTCCATCAGGCTGAAAGAGGTAGAAGCGGGAGTATTGTCGAAGCTTCGGGAAAGGTTGCTATGGTAACACACGAAGCCAGCGGAGTTCGCTAATACCTTTGTGCCTTCGCTAATGCCTAAGTCGGGGGGGGGGGGAGGCATATTCACAAAGCCTACAGACCGTTTCTCCTACGGTTTGCGCCGATTGGTTAAAACGAGAAACGTAGGGTTGTACAGAATCTTGTGCTTGGCGACCTTTGCATCATCGCCTTGGCTATTTGTTTATGAGCATGGTATACCAAAAAGCGCTAAAATAAAAATAGCGGATACTGGAATAAAATATAATTTTAGATATGCTTACTCATAATTTAAATAAAAAGAATGGGTATCCTACCCCCTTAAATATTTATTGAATGTTTTCATTTGGTTTATTTTTCGTTTTGATTTATTTTACTATATTTCCCGCGATGTTCAGGAATGGTTTAGTTTAGACCTTACATAACGCTTGTTTGTGTGCTTTGAAAGTTATATATTTTCCTTTCGTTATACAGTTTTATTGATACCCAAATTACCGGAGCCGTATTGAATTCGCGCAGTCTAAATGTATTGCTAACCCGGTTTTCTAAGCAACATATATATGTAATACGAGATACCATCATAAGCCTGAGCATGACGATGCGATTAAACATTTCAGCCTCTAATAAATATTTCAGTTATGACGTGACTGGCTTCCCAAGAAATATAAAATACATTTTGATATTTCGAATAGGATTGCTAGACTTTTATCGGACATTTCTTCTGTGCAGTTCTCTGATAACATAATATCCATCTTTTCACACTTCTGAGTACTTTCGCAACATATTATGCTACAATAGTTTGAATTGAAATGATAGTGGAACAGAGCTGCTCAACTCGCTTATGGAGCGACAGTGTTACTTTGTAATTCCTAGAGATATTTGGATTAAGCAATGCATTCCAAAATAAATGTACCTATCAGCATATTTGAACCTCTAACAATGCATATCTAATTAATTTAAGTTAATGCATATTTAATTTTTTTTTAGAAAATAGATTTTAGAAATATATGTATATGCAATAAAATTGCATGCCGTTTGACATGTTTAATACTTCCAACTCCTGTTTGTTCAAATTCTATAAAATATAATGTTATCATGTTTCATTTTGTATATAACATAAAATTTAGTTAAATATTCTAAAAGCATATATATTTTGCAGTATCTTAAACATAATTTAAGTAATATGAAATATGGAATGGAAGGAACAATTTGTCATTAAAAATTTCATCTTTCTATTTATAGAATCTCACGTCTATATTGCATACTGAAATGAGCAATAAACTTTGTTTAATGTTTCAAATTAATATTTCTATATAAGTAAAATGCTGTATGCAAAAAAGTAAAGTAACTCAGGTCAATGCATAACATGTTCCCAGACGGCTTTCTATTTCTCCAGGCATTTTTGTCAGTGTGACTGCAGATTTTTATCCCTCCTATAGGAATTTCAGTATTTTATCATAGCAGTGAAGCGAATCATTCAGTTTTTGCCATTTTCAACAAAATCTCTGACTTAAATTTCTGCACTCGTACAGCACAATGTGCCTCGCTTAAAGGCTTAGTCAGCCTCTTTTTTTTCCTTTTCATTTTAGGATTTTGGTGCTGAGGTTGTATGTAATGCCAAATTTGTGCAGTTCTCTAATGATTTTTTAAGCAAAACTGGTTGTTGTATACTCAGGGAGAACAAAAGCACACAAAAAACAAGAAGTGTGCATGTCTCATATGGGAAAAGAAGAATGTACAAAAATAGGCAACACTGGATGCATCACTGAAATAAACATAAGCAACTCTAACCAAACATTTCTCTCTAGTTTCAGCAGTGAGTTCACATTTTTTGGTGGGGATTCGGATAGTCAGGAAGTACCGAGCAAATTTATATGCTCGGTACAATAATAATACAACAATAATAATAATGTGCAAATACAATAATAAACTTAAAATACTTTCAATTTCTTATTTAAGCCCTTTGCAGTCATATATCTACTCTTAACCACCAAAGTATTTTTACCGTTCCAGTCGTATGTCTGCTCTCAGCCACCACAGCAAAGAATCTTATTGATGTTATATCATATTAATTATATTAAGTAGATAAGCTTCATAATATTGCATATTATGTACTACTGTTCATTCAATGAAAATTAATTCTGAGCATAAATCATTTATAACTGACAATATATGTAACTACATTAAAATAAAAATTCTGTATTTTATTTTATATAAATTATTTAAATTAAATTAGGTGAAATTCTTGGTAGTTGATTTTAGTTACAGCAAGATATATGAAAACTGTTCTTCCTGAGAAGGCTGTTGTTAGAGAGGGCTTTCTAAGATATATTGGTTGACATATTCTATCAAAGCTTGCGTGCTATATATGTCAGCCAAACCAACAATATACATACATGGATGTTGAAACAGAACTGATGGTCATGAGTTTAAGGGTGCTGGTGGTATGAGAGAGCAAAACGAGTATGAAAACATAAAGATGAGAAGTCATTTCAATCACAGATATTTACAAGAAATAGTGTCCTATATTTAAAAGAATTGTTCAAATGGATGATCAGTAGCTGTAATATATGCATCACATGGACAATGGATCTCATCTACGAGAAGCAGATTGACTCTCCTGGCATTAGAAATATCATCGCTGCTGTTGAGGTATGTGACATGCTGGGCATCTTTCAAAGTGTATGCCATCATCGTGATGTATGTATTGCTGTTAATAATAGTTTATTTGAACAATTCTTCAAATACCAAACATTTTTTGTTCAACATCCATGATCAAAGCAACATTTTATTCTCTACATTATGTTTCCACAACACACTGTACTATGAAAAGTATAACTTACACTATGTATTATCATGCTTTAGAGTTGTGACTATTAATTTTGTCATATATACAATAATATATACACTGATCGTAGGTTAAAACCCACGACTTGTTGAATGTCAAGTTCATGCTAGAAGTTACAAAGATCATCAAGATGTTTTGCAATATTGTCTAGTACTTTTTGTTTGTACTAGCTGATAAAAATATAAAAATGAGGCATACTACTCATATAAAAATAATTCAACTAATATAATTAGCACTAATATTAATTCTAGATTAGCAAGCTGCTTTGTTCATAAGAAAAACATACTATGCATGGTGCATTTTACGAAGTTACTGCAAATCTCAGACTACTGTTTTTCAATTTAGTCACTGAAAAAAATAATTTTATTAATAGTTTAACTTTTTTTTCTGACTTTCACCTGCATTTTAGTTATGGTAGTGTATTCAGTTTTTGTGCTACATTTTAAAATTTTTTTTGAAACGGTCATGGATTTATTTTCTCTTTCTGGAACTGATATTACATTTTATAATTATGGTACAAAAACTATTTACATTATTTGCAAAAGACTTGTATTCATACATGTGGTTATTAATTTACGGTTGGAATACCTGTTGTATAATTTAAAATTTGTTCACTGTTTATTATACAAGATGTTCAATTTAAAAATGGATCCTTCATAAAAATGGTATGTGTGCATATTTATGAAACATGCCTTGTTTGTATATGTCATATGTTGGTTGGTTTATTTAATTACGACAAAGCACTGAAGGCTTACTGCCTAAAGAAAGGGATGCCTTCGTGGAGGACGTTATAAGAGAAACTGGTTCATACGCTTGTTACCACATGGGATAAAAACACTCATACAGCCAGCCCATTTGTCTGAATCAAACCCAGGTCAAGCTACCAGTGTTCAACGACTTTACCACTTGGCTGCTGGTGAGCCACGTCATATGTTAATACAATGCCCCAAATTCAGTGCATTTGTTTACATATTTTTAGTGGCAAAATGAAGTTTTTCCCTATGTTATTTTCTGAATTGCTGCAGTGATGTTCATTTTCACTTCTTTTTAAGGCGTGTGTATTTTTTATGAACCGAGTTTGCGTTAAACATCTCCATAAAAATAAACTAGACTGGTAAGAAGTAGAGATCTCAATGCTCATAGTCTTTAGATATAATTCTGCCTCTAAAACCTCCTCCAGTATTTTCACGATGGAATCTACTCTGAAACATTTTGCATTATCTTGATATATTCAGTAATGATGTTCATTCTTCTGCAATGAAACAGTGAATTAATAGACAGTATCTTGCAAGGTTCAGCATTCATTATTCTGTTAAAGAGCACTGACTCAGTAATTTGTTACCTTGATGTGGCACTTCAAACAATAATATTTGCAAAAATGAAAAGACGTTCAAGCTTTCATGCTTTGCAAATTTGGTCACAGACATATCCATTTTGATGAGACTATTCCTCATCTGTAAATGTTGCCTCTTACAAAACGACAGCCAGAGATATTAAACACAGTACAACAATATTCAACACCTGCTCTGTGCAGACGACGATGATTGTCGATAAAATAGTAAACCTAATATGGTGGTTTGAAAAGCTAGCTGTTATGTCATTAGGATGGGTTCAAATTTCAGAGAAAGTACAAATGCTTTTTAAATGTATAATGATTTTCTGGCACGTGGGCCTCTAAAATCTACTAAAGCAGAAGTCCCTTGAGAAGATGATGTTAGAAGAAGAGGGTTAAGAGACCCTTGTATTTTCCTAAAGTGTTCCTAGTCGAAACAGATAAAATTTAGTAAAGTTATTCTGTCACCAGACTTCTAAATTTTAGTGATCAATTTATTAATTAAACTTAATAATTTATTTCTACAAAAGATATTACTTCAGAAAATTATAATTTAATTCATAAAGCTCTGAATGTATCTGAAAATATTAGTAAGAAATTAACATTTTTACTATATGTAACTAGTTCAAATAACTTTTTCTTTCAAATGACAGTTTTCAGAGTGAGTGGGCTTTCATTTCCAGTTTGTAAACTGAATTATGTGTTAACATACACAGTCCAGTCACATTAATGTGACCATCTGCCAAAAGCCAGAATAACCACCTTTCGCAGAGCGGACTGCTGCGAGACGTGCAGGAAGAGAGTCACATAGGTCCCTGAAGGTGTTCTCTGGGATGTTGAGCCATGCCGACTCTAATGCCGTGGCCAGCTGCGCTAGATTACGCGGTTGAGGATCCATGGCGCGAACAACTCGATCGAGATGGTCCCACAGATGCTCGATTGGGTTTAAGTCAGGTGAGTTTGCTGGCCAGGGGAGGACGGTAAACTCATCCTGGTGCTCTTCGAACCACGCACGTACACTGGCAGCTGTATGGCACCTCGCATTGTCCTGCTGGAAGATGCCATCATCCTGAGGAAAAACAATGCGCATGTAGGGGTGAACATGGTCCGCAAGGACAGATGCGTACTTGTATTGATCCATTGTGCCTTCCACAATGATCAGTGAACCTAGAGAATGCCAGGAAAACATTCCCCAGACCATAATGCTCCCGCCTCCAGCTTGGACCGTTCCGGCAATGGTTGCAGGGTGGTTCCTTTCAGAGGTTTCACGCCTTATACGCCAACGTCCATCTGTCCGATGGAGCATAAAACGCGATTCATCCGAAAACGCAACCTGTCGCCACTCAGTGGACGTCCAGCTGCTGTACTGGCGTGCAAATTCTAGCCTTCGCCGTCGATGAACAGCAGTCAGCATAGGTGCACGAACCAGGCGTCTGCTTCGGAGGCCCAGACGCAGCAATGTTCGCTGAATAGTACTTTGGGAGACACTTTTGGTAGCCCCTTGGTTCATTTTGGTGGTCAGTTGCTCAACGGTAGCCCGTCTATCTGCCCGAACGCATCTCCGCAACCGTCGTTCGCCTCTGTCATCTATGGCCCGTGGTGCACCACATTTGCCACGTCGCTGATTTTGGACAGTCCCATTTTGCCATGCACGGTACACTTTTACCACGGCGGCACGCGAACAGTTCACAAACTCAGCCGTTTCGGAAATGCTTCCACCCTTGGCCCGAAAGCCAATGATCATGCCCTTTTGGAAGTCGGATAAATCGCTTCGTTTCTGCATTACGCCAACGATTGAAATGTTTTCCGAAGCCCTCACACACCCTTTATATACGCTCAACTGCACTGTGCTGCCACCTGCCTTCTGTGATTGGTTATTTAACTCTGACATGGAAAGTACGTGGTGGTCACATTAATGTGACTGGACTGTGCAATTTATAAGACTTTTGTTGATTGGCGATATAAAACTCACATTTGAATTTCTGTTATCAAGTCAAATCATGTTATAAAAGAAGTTGGCAATCTATCTTCACATAGGAAAACATTTCCATTTTTATACACCTTATTTTTAGCATAAAAAATTTCATAGTGCTTCCAAGCTCCTAACAATAATTGTTGAAGAAAGTTTTGCAAAATGATGAGAAAACTCAGTGCTCAGTATATTAAAAAGATGGTTATAAAAATTTGATTAGTCAAAATTTTATGACAATAAGTGATATCTGCCTAGAACAGAATGCTTTCTTGGCAGTAGTCAAATTCAGTGCATCCTTATAATTCTCATAGTATGCTATTAACTTTGAAGGAAATTACTAACATGTGAGCTACATATAAAAGTTTTTTTAAAAAATTCGTTACTTTGAAATTTAGAAGTGTATGTATCTAGAAATGCAAAGGTGGTTAACTTGATTGTCCTAAGAGTACGAAACTGAAAAGTAATAGAAGCAAAAAATTGTTGTAAATAAATATTATAAGGAAAATAGAAAACAGAATTTACATATCTGAAGTACTTTTTCAGTAACTGCTGAAGGGCACTCAAAAGAAATCTGCTCTAATGTGAGAGAGGTAATACTGACATTTCCGAATCACAAGTGGAAATATAACCAACGTAGGTAATCTAGGAGTTATTTAAGGCATGAAAATCTATTCATTAAGTAATAATTTTTAGCATTGTGTTTATGTAAACATTCTTTCCATAACATTTACGTCCATTTAATCAGCCTCTGAAAATGTCTCTCAGTCTATATAAACGTTTATTAGAAAGAAAATCTGTTTAAAGATTTAAACACATTTTTAAATTACACAGCTACACACATTACACAACTAATAAAGCTGTAATGACATGGTTCAGGATCTTTGTTTCTAAATTTAACTGAAATTCTATATGCGGACATCATATCTTGGTATGTGGAGCATTGATCCAAAGAAATATTGAAAATGATGCTGAAGATGAACAAGATACAAACGTATTTGTTTCAAATGACTAATTATGACCTCCATCAATCTAACATCTTATATCTAAAGGTAAACGAGGAAATAAAGTTTCAGCGTCTGTTTTTATAACAATGGCAAGACAATTTTCACTCAGTCTTCAATAGTAAAAGATGAAAACAGTATACAATAAAGTGTTTTGTTAGAAAATGGGTATTCACCTTCTTATGCACATCCGTTTATCAGGTACTGGGCAATCGTTTGTAGACATTAATACTACCTTATATACAAGAATGCTAGAAAGCTGAAACCCAATATATATCTGTTATAAGTGTGATTAATCATTTATTAAAAGTATTTATTTAGATATTTTTATTACCTCCATACATGGTGAAATCAAAAAAAAAAAAAAAAGATGCATATTTATCAATTTACACTTTTTAAACATTAAATTTTTTATTCGGAAAACTATACTTTTTGCAGTTGTTTCCAGTTTGGTTTAAAAGCTTTAATCGAATGTTTAAATCAATTAACTTTATGTTTTAATGTTCAGCAATGTGTCAATTCATGTTCATTTTTCATATACATACAAATATATGAACGCATACTTCTATAAATCAGAATATTTTTGTTAATTTTAAATTTATGAAATGTATTTATAATGTAGTTTAATTTTCATTTATAATAGATGATACAAAAGTGCTTTCATAATTTTAAAATATGAAATGACAATTTTCTTAGAGTGATTAAATTGATTGCTGTGATTTTAAGTATAGACAAGTTTTTTGTAGTTCGAGTAATAGATGATATTCAAATTAAATAAACTCATATTAACGGTACATTCAAGAAAAAAATCCATGAAACCAAACAGTTCTGCTACAAATAATCCAAGCCTAAATCAGGCTAGCAGTGTTTTATGGCTATAGCAATTTGTTGCTGTTATCATTATAAAAAAAAATATACTTAGAGAGATTATCATGTGTTTTTACTGAATCTGTTTACAGAAATTTTTTACAGAAATTGTTTATTAAGATTAGCGTTAATTTTAGAACTGCTGTAAGAACTGTTTACAGAATCTGTAACACTGACGTTCTTTGACTTTTTCATTTTGTAACATTGACTTTCTTTAATATAATTTCTAAAGGAACATGCATTTAAATCCTACATAATTTATATAAAGGAACAGTGTCTCTCCTTAATAATTTAAAAACTGTTGACACGTATTACTGTCACCGAATACTGTATTACTTGAATATATATCACATGTAATATACTTGATACTACAGATGTAATATCCAGGACACATAGCTACAAATTCTGTATGTTAAACTTTTATTTTAAGATGTGTTCCAAAAATAGAATACATAATCGCACTGAAAGCTGCCCAACATACGCTGGTGCAGTCTTTGAATTTGATTTCAATTTTTTTTTAATATTGCTTTATATGTATAAAGTAATCCGCTATGCAAATTTACACAGCAGACTCTTTCTAACAAAAAGCACAAAAAGATACATATGCCATTTCCATGTAAACACTTTTTTGCAAAGCAATTACCGTACTTTTAACAGATTAAATTCATTCTTTCACCAAATGCAAATAAACTATTAATAAGATCCATAAGTTATTTTAAATATATTCCACACAATTCTCCTTAACTTTCATTCATAAAATAAAAATTTATCTAATCAAAGATAGGCTGTTTTCTCTCGCTTTACTGAAAGCCCACAAGGTGTGTTTGGCGTTCGTTACAAAGCCTGCAAGGCGAAAACTCGCCATTTCCGTAAATGACCGCCTAGCAGACGTTTCATCCAATGAGAGCAGACCGTAGAAGAAAAGGTCTGTAGGCTTTGTGAATATACGGGGAGGAGGTCAAAGACCTAAGAACTGGTTGAGCAAAGAAGACTGCAAGTAGAAAAAACAGCTGATATGGAAAGCGCTGAGGACTTCATTTAGTAAGCTCATTATTTAATATACAGCATGCACAGTGGCTCAAGTGAGCCTGTTAAGCTTGTGGTGGTGTTGGCTGTGGTAATCTGTTGGCAACTGCGCTTTGCTATCAGCTGTGAGCAAGCCTCTGGTCAATGCTGCCATAATGCAAGCTTGAGCATGGCTCCATGAGTATCTGGTTGATGCTGCTGTGATTCAGTTGGTTGTCAGTGTGCAAGGAGATGCAGAAGAGCAGCAGATCACTTCCTAGGGTCACACAGAGATCAGTGAAAGATGTGTTGCGAACGATAGTTTTAGATCTTGTCTTATGATGTCTTCTATACTTGATAAAGGTAACATTTCACCAGAGTGAAGGAAACCCTGACCCAGGTTTTCTAATAGCCCATACATGTTTTTTTTTATGTTCTCAGATCCCGAAGGTTATCCCGAGAGGTCAAAACCCCAAGAACAACCCTTAATATAATTTAACATTTAGCGATAGTACAGCCCAAGACAGACTTGACAGTATCATTACAGTCCCTTTTGAGTCTACAGAGACCACTGTAGGAACGATGGTTCTAGTCTTGTGAAAGCAGCTTATTTCTCCCATACTGTACACTTCCAACATATGGATGTGAGGGTGATAAGGAGAACAACATGCTGCTGATCTATGCAGCTTAAAATTGTTTATGATAATGTTAATCCACAGATCAACTAGTTAAGCTTGATGTCCTTTTTCGGCTCTGCATCAGGTCAAGGCCAGAGCCTGGAACTATTGATTGAATAGTAGTATTATGCTAAAACCGATAGCAGAGCATTGTACTATGATCCAATTAGTCCAAGGTTTTAGCTGAATCCGAGCAGAGCACTTAAAAGAACATCTACTTTCACTGGGGCTGACTATCAGTTAACATACTTATTGCCAAATATAACTAGCTTAGACAACAAGTAAATGGCTGTCATTACCAAATAAATGTAAATACTGCCATAGACCATCTGATCTTAAAATTATAAGCAAGAGCAACAAACACCTTATCCATGCCACCGCATTGGGGAGGCAGTAGAAGAGCAGATGCTCGAACTGATTACACTAAAAGAACTTTCTTAGTACAGGCAAAAGAGCAATCCTTAAGGTCACCACTACAGTGGCAGGCGTTGATGTTAAACTTTTTCCCAAGAGATGAATTCTAGTTCGATACATGAAGTCTGCCTTTGTAACATGCAAAATGTCTCTGAACGTAACATGGAAATCTAGCAGAATGGTAGGTAATGCTGATGATTTGTAATCTGTAGTGTGAGCCCTGGCAGCAGCTTCCAGTGACCTATGAAGGTCTTCAACTAGCCCATTAATCAGCCTGGTGGTTTTTTTGTTCGAAATCGCGTTATGGAGCTTTATTCCGTGTGATTGGTTTCAGCATCAGGCAATCTAAAGGTTCTTCTAGCTTGACCTAAAGCAGAGCAGGTAGAAAACATTGAAATTACCTGGTGACATCTATCAGCAAATATGACTTAGCATCTACAGCCAACATAAATCAACAAGCAAATGGTTCTCATTACAAAATTTGAATTTTGCCATGAGATAAACAAGATTGGCGAAGTCTAAAACTAATGACGGCAGCACAGAACTCTCTACATGCCGCTCTAACCGCTTTCCCACAAGGGTCGCTCTGAAATTTTCGAGATACACGTAGGGTATTAAAGTTATACTTACGAAATTTTAGGACTTTTCAAAGTAGTCTCCTCCAGCATCAATACACTTCTGTAGGCGAATTTTTCAGATGTTTAATGCCTCAAACCATTCATTTATTGAAATCGCTGAAAAAAATGCATTTATTGCTTCACCAAACTCATCTTCGGAATGAAAACGACGCCCGCATAAGTTCTTTTTTAGATTACAAAATAGCCAAAAGTCGTGCATAGCTAGGTCAGGGGAATAGGGTGGATGTTCTATCACTTTGATGTGTTTTCGTTCAAGAAACTCAACTGCAATCTTGCTGAATGAGAAGATGTATTGTCATGGTGGAGAAGGAGACCTCTAACATTCACTTCTTGAAGATTATCTGAAAGGCACTTAATGGTGTACCAGTTAGCTGAGACTGCCTGCTGCCCTTCCAGTTTGATGGCTTTGACCAGTCCTGTACTTCTGAAGAAAACGGCATACATTAATTTTTTCATGGCACTTTGTATTGTGGATGTGAGATCATCTTCAAAGACCCGTACTTTACTTTCTTGACATGTTGGAACGTCAAAAAAGGTATGTCCGTTTCATAACCATGTGCGATTTTAGAAATAATGCGGGCCATCAAGCTGGAATTCTTTCTGTACTGATTCTGACACACTGCTATTTTTGGTGCTCAGGTAAATTATGAGGAACCCAATGGCTAACTAGTTTTTTCATATGCAATTCTTCATGAATAATTTACTGTTTGGCAGCAGATCCAATGTTAAGTTCCTGTGTCATTTGGTAGGTGTAGCGATTATCAACAATTAACATTTTCCGTATGGCAGATATAATGTGCGAGACTACTGCTGACAACGGCCTTTCTGTGTTTTTTTTATCCAAACGAAAGTTGCACCCTCTGCGGTATTCTGTAAATCATCTCAATACATTGGCACGAGATGACCATTTCCAAATGCTAATTGTAGATGTTGAGCGCATTCTTCTTGATTTAATACCACTTTAAAATCATAGAAAATCATAGCCTAATAATGTTCTTGCCTCACTCCATTTTTCCTTCTGCTTAAAATTTATTCTGCCTTAAACTACTTGCAACTGGCCTGTAAAAAATCGTCTGCTAAGCTAAAATTATTCATATATTCAAATCTAACTATAATTTTTTTCTGCCATTTATCATCTGCACATATCTCAAAAATTTCAAGGTGACTTATGTGTAATTTTCAAACACGTATGCATAACTGGGTATATAACTTTGTTTCCCAAATGAGGTTGTCTCGTATAAAAGGAAACCAATAACTCTTTTTCCGTAAAATATAAAATGTGTAAACAAATATCCATATCTCATGCTGAAACTGCCTACTATTCTTGTGTTAAAAGACAAAAATAGTTTTCTCTGTAAATGCATTCATATTCTACATTTAAAATGCTTTACAGAAGAGATGTGTTTTTAGTTCGAATCCCACTAGATGTTTGCTTTTTGAAATAACACTTACAGAAAATAAAGGAAATAACAATTACAGAAAATAAAATTTTTAAAGGAAAACACTTACAGAAATGGAACTTGAATATTAGCAGATCCCCGGGGGGAGGGAATTGTCAAAAATATCCAATCACAAGGAAAGGTCCAATTGTTTTTTTCTCAATACTCTAAACAAAAGTTGAACACTTTACATTTCACTGAAAAACATTAAACAATAACCATTTTATTCTATGCCAAAATGTTACAGGATGTACTAAATGTATATTTATATCAAAATCAGTGCAAAAACTGATACTGTTTTTTAGTATTTATCTGTTTTTTAGTATTTTTTATTTACCTTTGTTACTGAGGCATGCTTTCTAAATTCACTCTCAGTCATAAAATTAGCTGCTTGTGGCAATAGAATATTAATTTCCAAGAAGTTTGCTAAGTTTAAAAGATTACATTGCAGAATTTTTTTGTGACTGTATGAAATTCCTGAACTTAATTCAGATCTTTAAGTTTCCAAACATTATATTTTTGTCTACCTATTCCGTCAGCCAACCTCCGAAAGTTTTGAATTTCTGCCATATTTTAATGATTTAAAAGCTTACAAAACTTTCAAAAATTGAAAAAAATATTATTTTATGTTTAATAAAAAAAATTCTCACATGTAATCAATTCATCATGAACAACATATGAAGAGAAATTACTTCAGTAAGCCTATGCAAGTTGTTGGATATAGTTAATTACAATAACTTAGTGGCTACTGAATGTGAACAATATTTTAACTGTTCACTAATTCTGTATCTAAGCATTTTTGAAATCTAACATTTTATCTTCAGCTTACTGAATTTTAATAAAAAAAAGAATGGATACTCTTTTAATATCAGCTGTCTATTCAAAATATTAAAAGTGTTATGAAAATTGAAAATTGTATGCTGTGTTACATTATTTATAGCCATTTTATTTTCCTGTTAGGTATCAGCACATTGAAGCCTATTTGTGTCCGATTGTCTGATCAATATCCTGTAAACGACAATCATTGTGCTAACCATTTAAAACCACGTCTGCAAAAAACTCGAAAGTGCAATGAATATTGTGTACTGAAGTAAGTTTAACAACAAGTTCTTGAAAGTTTTGCTTTTCTCTAAAAATTATGTGGCATAAAAGTATGTATGTACTTAGAATTTTTCTTTTTTTGTGTAACTTAGTATTTCTGAGTGGGTAATAGTACGAAGTAATGATATGAAATAGTTAGGACATCAGCCATTCTGTATTTCAGAAATTTCTGGGTTTAAGACCATCAGTTTAAATTTAGTAAATGTCATTTAGACATGACAACATTTTAACTTCATTTACTCTTCAAGTCAGATAGAAAGAGGCTAATCTTCTCCAGAACCACTCACTTTATGGCTAAAAGTATAATCCTTTCCAACATCAATACAATATCAGTTAATGTATTGCCTTTGGCCACACTGCAATTCTCTATCCAGCAGATGTTTGAAAGAAACATGCAGGTATCTCAATTAGCCAGGTGAAAAATTGCATTTGCGGCACACCTGCTTTCTTTTATTGAATATTATATTAACTGTTCCCATACTTTGTTTAGGGAGAGGATTTTTTTTTCAGTTATTTTTTCCCACCTGGTGGACTGGAGGCGCAGATATCAGATCACACCAAACATTAGACGCCCAGGTTTTAGACATTGTACTGCATATCACAGAGGTAAACTGGGGCAATAAATCTAAATGCTGCGAATCTAAACATATGTGCTTGAAGCAGGGCTCAAATTTAACCATAGCCCACTGGAGCTTGGATCCAGGACTTCTTGGTTTTTGAGTACAATAATGTTCTAAATTGATGCACTGTGTGGAAACTCAAATAAGTACTTGTGTTCTAGCATTTTCTTATGCATTTGAATCACAGTACCAACAGAAAATATCATTTATTTTAGCAAGCAAAAATATCATTGAAGTACTTTCTGATGAGTGTATGCTTCACTTCTCTTGAGACTTGAGGAAACTTAAGACCTGAAGAAAAAACTTCTTTATGCTGAAATCCAGTTTCTTCATCAAGAGAGCATTATTAACACTTCTTGAATTGCACTAGCATACAGGAGCTACAGGCTATACCTTTTTGGTCAAAAATGCTTTAAATTAATTAAAAACTGAGTCTTAGCTGTCTGCGAAGAAAGCTGATAAAATAATATTTACCTTTCTTTAATTCTTAGTACCATATCTGTCATTAATTTACTCACTTATCTGTTTTATACCACATTAAATTTTGCAATACATGAGTTTATTTATCTATTTTGTATTAGTTTAACTTCATATCTGATATTTTTATCACTTTACTTAATTTCAATTATTTATGTTATTTATTATTTAGATTTCATTTTAATGTTTCACATGCATTTCTCTTAAGTTCCAATATATCTGATTTCAGGAATTAATCCGTGAATGAGAGCATTTTGGCAAATTAGATTTTAGTAAACAATTAAATAGGAAAAATTAGTTTCACCTCTAGACTTTCTTTATATCTTTAAAGTAAAAATAATAATAAAGTATAAATCTATTTTTATCTTTGCCTTAGCAATAGGCTCAGTATTAATCTCGCACTATTTTCAATTTCAAAATTTGGTAATTTTTTAAATGAGTTTATAATAATATATTATGAAACTAATTCCAACAGTGAATATAGTTCTGATAACACACAATTTACACAAAACTTTTGTACACAACTGTAAAAGCTCTTTGAAATGATATTTGTCATTTAGCCAAATTTTTAAAGGAAGTATGATTTTATGATTATTTGGTATGCAAGCTTTTATTTATGTGATTAAGTTTTGTGTATTCACTGTATGCAATGGGGAACTAAAATAAAATGCGAAAGTCAGAATATGCTTATCAATATGACATGAAAGTGCTTAAGAAATATTAATGGAAGGTAATCAGAATATAATAAGCAGACTGTAGCATCCATTTCTTGAGAATTCTGACAAATTTAATCTCACTTTTTTCATTGGGTAAGCTGAAAAGCTGTTGATGAAATACTGACATGATGGATCAGGAGCTGACAATCATTTTAAATGAGTGACAAAATCACTAAACCCATGTTGCAAGATTTTCTTATCTCCTAACTTAAATTTTGTGAAACATATCATCATGTAATATATATATTTTGAGTCACTTTTCAAATGTCATTTTATTCACCTTCCCATCTATGCCGTTTTTCAAACAATTAAAAATCAAATATGAATGGTGTAACAGGGTTTCTTAAATCGCAAGGGATTGAATGAATGTAACAGTCAAGGACAGAATTTAATTTTTACTTACATTCTTTCTACCCTGCTCATTGCTTTTTATATTTCATTAGATTTTTTAATGTGATTCTACCTGCCATATAGTGTCACAACTTAAAGGTTTTTTAGCATCAACAAAAGAGTAAAGAATTTTGATTCCTCCTCATTAAAGGTCAATCAAACGTGAGTCTTAGGTTTTATCCAATATGACACACAACTTAATCTGTTAACCATTTCACTTGATTAGTCCACAACTGAAGAAAATCAAATTAAAGGGTAGTTTTATTAATTTTTAAAACATTGTGGATTATATATTATAACATGCAAAGTTTCTGAGAAACTAAAATACTAATTTTTATCTGCAATCTACTTTAAACTAAAATTAATCTCCACATTTGTTAGCAGCAAACTGGAATCAAAAGTTGAGAATATTTTATTTTGTAGCATAAATGATGATGATGAGTGAAATTTTTTGGCGCAAAACCAGGAATGATTATATCGCGCCAAACACAAGGTAATGAGATATAAAGTTATACATAACACAGTGAAATTAAAGTACCTATGAATTAAAGAAGTAGATAAAGAAATGTACAAAATCCAAGGGATGAGGTTATATAAAATCAGCTAAAATCACAAGTGTTGAAACTAACATACAAAATTAAAATCAGTTCAGATGAGGTGATGAACACCAATGTCTTTTAAATAGTAAAATAAATTACGATTAACCTCTCTTCCAAAGAAGCAACAAAAGAGTAAAGATTAACCTCTCTTCAGCTGTTAAAATATTTCTGACGAATACTATTAAAAGATGGACATTCAATTAAAAGGTGACGGACAGTTAAACATATACCACATTTTGAGCACAGGGGCTCATTGTCAGCATTTAAAAGATATTTATGTGTCATTCTGGTGTGACCGATTCTAAGTCTAGTCAAAAGAACTTCCTCCTTACGTCTTCCACTAAAATGCCAAAGTTCGATTCTATGTTTCACGCTCTTCAATTTATTAAAAGACTGGACATCCCAAAACTGCTGCCACTTTTCCAATATCTTTTGCTTTATAAAACTACTAATGCCTGAGATGAGGCGACTGGATATTTCAACAGCTGATTTTGCGACGACATCTGCCCGCTCATTACCTTTTATACCGGTATGCCCGGGAACCCAGCAATAGAGAATTTCCAATCCGAGCATTTTTAATTTCAAGTTGAGTTTCAGGATATCAAAAATTACCGGATTATGGGTGTTCGAAAAAGCTTCTAAAACTTTTAGCGCGCTGTAGGAATCTGAATAAATTATAAACTTTTTCTGCCGTCGCTTTGATACGTACAAAAGTGAATGATATATTGCGGTAAGTTCAGCTGTTAAGACTGAGGAAGCGTGGTGCAAACTTCTGCCTTCTACATGGTCACCAATTACAAATGCCGTCCCGAC
>KK117542.1:196572-223222 GCA_000611955.2 Stegodyphus mimosarum
TGGTGGAAGTTCTTTTAATACAGAGTTAATTTTCAGACTAAATAGAGTGACGCTAAGAACACAGCCTTGAGGCACACCCTTTTCTTGTTCAAAGATTTTTGACAAAACAGAGCCAATCCTAACTTGGAAGGTCCTAGCACTCAAAAAATTTTGAATGAAAAATGGTAGGTTGCCACGCAAGCCACTATCATGGAGATCACGAAGGATCCCATACCTCCATGTCTTATCATAAGCTTTTTCAATGTCAAAAAATAGAGACAAGATGGTGTCTTCTAAGGAAAGCTTTACGAATAGATGTCTCCAAAAGGAGCATATTATCTACAGTGGTCCTTCCCTTTCGGAAACCACTTTGATAAGGTGATAATACACTATTCTTTTTTAAGAAATAGACTAGGCGGCTGTTTACCATCTTTTCAAACAGTTTGCATATGGAGCTCGTAAGGGATATTGGCCGATAATTCGAGGGATTCCGCGAGTCTTTTCCTGGCTTAGCGATAGGAATGACAACAGCTCTCCTCCATGCACTGGGGAAAGTATGCTCCTTCCACACCCTATTGTAAAGAGTTAGAAGGGCATTCAGTGACTTACAGGATAGATGCTTCAGCATGTCGTAGCTCACGCCGTCAAGACCCGGACAAGATTTGTGTGTCTGGAACAAAACTCTCTTTAACTCAAGCATAGTAAAATCCCTATTGTAGGGTTCAGAGTTGGAGGAATTGAAAGCAATGGGATTTTTTTCGGAGCGCTGCTTAATAGAAAGAAATGCGGGAGAATAATTTCTGCTGGAAGAAACAGCAGAAAACGTCTCACCAATAGTATTTGCAATTTCTTCTACGGAGCTAATCACTCGGCCATCTTTTTCCAAAAAGGAAAGTGAGTGGTCTTTATATATTCCACATGCTTTTTTAACTCTCTCCCAAACTCGTTTACTTGGTGTAGAGGATGTTATTGTTGACACATATGAAATCCAGGAATCCCTCTGGCTCTGCCGTCTTACTTTTCTCGCATTTGCTTTGGCTCTTTTGAATGCTAAATAGTTTCGCAAAGTAGGGTATCTGCGAAAGATTCCCCAAGCTTTTCTCTGTTTTTGAAGTGCTTCCTGACAGTCACGGTTCCACCAAGGTTTAGAATATTTTAGCAATTTACCCGATGTTCTGGGGATACAAAGCACAGCTGCCTGGTTTATAACATTAGTAATGTATTCCACAGCATCATCGATTTGCACATTTTCTACCATTTCCTCTGTGAGGTCAGCAACAGAAGAGAAGAGGTCCCAGTTTGCCCTTTCAAATATAAATCGAACGGGCCTTGGCATGGAGTTTGCTCCTCTTCGTGCGAGAGATACAAAGATGGGGTAATGATCGCTGCTGTAGAGATCATTGCCGACACTAAAAGTGCAATATGGCAGCAGAGATGGTGAACAAATGGCAAGATCAATAGCGTGGAATGTTCTTGTAGGCTCGTGGAAGTATGTGTCCTGCCCGGTATTGAGGAGACAAAGGCTGTGATCTTCGATCAGCTGCTCAATTTGTCTTCCTCGTGAATTGGTGTCTTTACTTCCCCATAGCGGACTGTGCCCATTAAAGTCTCCCATAAGAAGAAAAGGTTCAGGCAGCTGCTTTACAAGCTCATTTAAAAGCTCTTGATCAATGTGCTCATTTGGTGGCAAATAAACTGAAACCACGGAAAATACGATATTGAAATTTATCTGCACAGCGACAACTTGGAGGGATGTTGTCAGAGAAAGTGCATTGGATGGATAGTCCAGTGAGGTGAGGAGGCCCACACCTCCACTGGCACGCTCACCTGCAATATTATCTTTCCTGACGAAAGAAAACCTCCGAAGCTTTGCTGGCTGTTCCGGTTTCAGGTTAGTCTCCTGTAGAGCGAAGCATACAGGATGATGAGCATTCATGATATCTTTTATTTCTGTCAAATTTCGGTGGAAGCCGCGACTGTTCCAAGAGACGAGGGTGGCCATTATGATTTCTGTTTGTTCTTTCTGTGCTGCTTTTTAGTTTTTCGTGGGAGGAGATGCCTGGGAACTTCTAGACCCTCTTCTATTTCCATACTGTCTGAATCCACAGATTCCGAAATCATCCCATCAAAAGAGCTATTGCTTTGGCTTCTATTTTTATCAGTTGTTTTCTTAACGACATTTTTTGGCTTGCTTTGGATTACTGTGTCTTTTTTTTGTACAGTATGTGTGGGGTTGTCTTTTCTCTGGTTGCTTGTTATCTGTTCGTATTTATTTGATGAAGGCTGCGTAACGAATGATGTTTGGGTGGCAACTGTACGAGAAGATTTAACAGCAGTTGCGTAAGATGTATTTTGTCGCAGCTGTGTGCTTTGCACTAGTCTTCTGGCTTCAGCATATGAGATGTTCCTAGTAACTTTGGTTGCCTGAACTTCTTTTTCCGATTTCCACTTTGGACATGAACGAGAAAATGCTGGGTGGTCACCTTTGCAATTAATGCACAATGGCGCAGCGCAGCAGTTTTCACTATCGTGACCAACCAACGAGCATCGAGCGCACGTCAGGTTGCCACGACAGGATATCTTGGAATGGCCGAAACGCTGGCATTGAAAGCATCGCATAGGGTTTGGGATATAGGGTCTTACGGGACAGTTAAGATACCCAGCCTTTATATTCTTCGGCAGATCAGGCGAGTTGAAGGTCAGGATCACGTGTTTCGTGTCTATCAACTGACCCTCCTTACGCATCTTGATCCGCTTAGCAGCACAAACCTTTTGGTCAGCTAACTCGGAAACGAACTCTTCTTCTGAAACAAACAGAAGGTCGATTTCCGAGATAACACCTCTACAGAAGTTGAGTGTTTTGTGTTCTGACACAGATATCGGTACTTGTCCAAGTTTGGTTTGACGTGAAAGTGAAGCAGACTGGATGGCCGAAACGGTATCAATAAGCAGATCACCAGAACGGAGACGCTTTATGTTTCGTGGCTCACCAACACATGAATGAATGTACTTGCTTATTAGAAAGGGAGACATCTTTTGTAATTCACCAGAAGGACTAGAAACAACAAGAAAGCGAGGACAATTAGTTTCCTTGGCATTTGCATCGGTACGTGCTTTTTTATTAGTTGACGTTATAGGCGGATTCGAAACGACAGGACTAGATTCTGGATGACTTATAATATAAATTTTGTGGTTTTCCATAATGAAAGGAAGAAGATTCGGGTCCGACCGCCCCACCCACCACGGAGCCCAACAAGGGAACACAGATTCCTGTGTTAGGGCTAGCCAGACCTATACGCAAACTGAAGCCCCACAGTCGGCTTTCCCGAAAGCAGGAACTCCCGAGAGCTTATCCCCAAGCCACTGACACAAGGACTAGTGACCAGCCGATTGACACCCGTGAGGACGACAAGGTGCCACCCGTTTAGCTGAAGCAGAGGCCAAAGCAGTGTGTTGGGGACAGTACCTAGCCCCTCAACTACCAGGACCCTCCTTTCCAGCGACACGGGTCTCCACGCACGGCAAACACGTGGGCAGTTTTCTCGCCACTTCAGAACCAGAGACAAGGGCTGTTCCAGTCTGTCATGGGAAGCCCCAAACTCCGAAGAGAAAAACCACAAGGGAGAAAGGAATGAAGAAAGCTTCAGCTCAGAGGAGAGGAGACGGAAAAGAGGATAGATCACTGGGGCTCCAGGATCGGGACACCCGTCTCATCAAGAAGATGATCCCCTGAAGGGCTACGGTACCTCGGGATTGCCACACCCGTACTCACAAAAGTGAGCCCCTGAGGAGGTAGCATAAATGAGATATCCACTACTGTGTTACTGCTACTGAATAATTTATATTAAGTTTATATTTTGTAAAAGTTAGAAGTATAGCTGCACTGCTAATTTTGTCACTTAGGTTAGCTGCTTCTGTTGAGGTTTAATGAAGTTCACTACTAAGAATAACTCACAAGAATATGTAACTTCAAAAATATTTAGTAATGCTGTTGCAAGTATTTTCAAACATACAGAAATTTAGGAAGTAATATTTTATGTCTTTAATATTTAGTTTGCAGCATTTTTTCTTAGTTGCTATATTTACTCATGTATTTGTACCCCTTTTACAAACAGTGAAGGGAAAAATATTCAATGTATGCTTATTTATGAAAAGATGGCTTAAATAATAAACATAGCACATTAAAAATACACACTTACTTAAAGACATAATTACATAAAGACATTAACTACGTAAAGACACACTTACTTTATTATATCATGAATTTCAAAGAACATTTTTTTCAATAAAATTCTTCTGCTTACACAAAATACTTTCCTATTTGGGCTTACATTTTATGTTGTTACCGTAAATCAGAAGTCTATAAATCATATGCTGAAAAATACACAAGTAAATACAGTAGTGTTGCTGCTACTTTTTGGTATTTTCCAAATTAACTAACTATAAGTTCAATTCATTTCTGTCTCTAACTTGAACTATTTTAAAAATCAATCAGTTGTTCTTCAAAATTCCTCATCTTTATGCATGAAAACAGCTCCAAGTTTTACTGATTTAGTTTTAGAGTATTTGGAAATTTATTTCAGTTCTCTGAACTTAACAATTCTCAGAAGGAAATGCTCAACAGTTGAAGACGATTAAAAAGAATTTGTGAAAATATGGCATTTTGAAGCCCGTTTGGTTTCTTGTCACTTTGCTTGCATTGTAGCCTTGATTGCTGAAATAGAAGGTTTGGAGATACAATATTCTTTTTTTTATTATTATTATTTTATTTATTGGTATTAAACAGCTGGTAGTGTGTGTTTCTTTACAGATCATTTTTTATTTGGCATCATTTTACTTAATAACATTATGTTCCATTAAATAAAAGGTAACTCCTAAAAGATGCTAGATGTTATGTATGAATGCTTCTTTTTTTAATATGCATTACAAACTACATGTCAGAAGAAAGTCTATAGGATCTAACTCTCTTTGGCCGCAAACACTTATCTAGATCCTATTAATGAACCTGGTGACTTCTCACACAGGCATGAAATAATACAGCACAGAAGAAGGGTGAAAATAACCCTGTATCATGTTCAACTATTAAAAGAAAAGCATCTACTTCATGATTTACAATAACACCAACAACTTGCGATGGAACTTAAGAATCGTTACACAATAGTCTAAAGAGTAGTGCTGGACTAGCACTTTTAGTTAAGGCTAACTAGGTTGCCTTGACAAACGAACAGGAGTGATAATTATTCAAATGGCCAAAAGGTGTATCAGCGTAACAGCAAGGTCAGAAACAAAATGTTCGCTGGCTAGTAAAAGCACGCTCTGAATAAACTCCAGATTCACCCGTTTAAATACTCACTTAACTTTAAACTTACATCCTGGCGAGGAAATTCGAGGAGAAGTTGAGGAGTTCAGGAAAGATAACAAAAATTTGAATAATAGGTTAACAGAACTAAGGGAAACTCTACAAGTCACTGGCTTCCAAGTTTCCCACCCCTGGAATAAATTCATGAATAGTTATTATTACGGATTCCTATTATATCATTGGTACGGATTTTATATATATGTAAATAATTTTAGTTAAATTATATGTAAAATTGTAGTATGCCTTGTATAATGTGATATAAAATGTGTCAAGACAACAAAGGTCCGCCGCTAAAATACGGTTACAAGGGTAGGTCTATTAAGCCAATGCCCAATGTAAATGGCTATCTCCCCAGACTTGACTGGAAATCACAAAATGTCTTGCCGACTGTTTGGCGACGTTTTGGTTCCGCCTCTGCATAACTGTAATTGGTACTCTAACTTGAAAACTGTCATTGATATCTCTATGTAACGGTAACCGTATCTAGCCCTTATATGTACCTGTAACCGTACAAGCCTTCCAGCAATTTCGAGAAATGGAAGGTACTGGACGTTTCTCAGCGGCCGGGGGAAAATAAGACTGAGGAAAGCCATTTTCTCAGTTTTTAATTTAGAGCTGACTTCGGAGTATTGAAAGATCTTCGTGCGAGTTTCGCTCTTTACGTTGCATTTGTTAAATGTTATTAGTAGTTTGAAATGTAATTACTGATTGTGCTCTGCCCTTTCGAGAAGAGCTCTGCGTGTACTTTTGTGGAAAGTTTCAGAACTGTAAAGTGGTTTCTCTGAAATTTATCAAGCTATCATCGGTTCTATGTGCATACAGTCCGTTACAAACCCTTAGGCTCCTAACAATTTTCGTTGTCAGGAGTGGGATTGAATGCGAGTGACAAGAGCGATGGGATAGCAACTAAGACAGTTGGTCAGCAGCATTCAAAGAAGAGATGAAAATGGGTCAAGAGTCCCTTAAAGAGAAGATGAAAGCGGGCCAAAAAAAGATGGAAGGGGCCCTCAACTAAATTTAAAAAAGTTTGAAACAGGTCAAGATGAAATGAAAAGAAGAAATTACTGCCATAATAGAAAACAAATTCGAAGCTATGGAATAGAAGAGGGAATAGATACGGTGGGAGAAGCTTCAGAAAGAGTTTCTGCTGTCAAGCAACAGATCGAAGGAAGGGTTTCTGCTATTAAACGAATCGGTGATAGTGTTTCTGCTACCACTGCCAAGGAAGTTGACAGCTTGAAAACATCCATGATAGCAAGCTGGTCTCTATTCTGAAGCCTTTCAATTTATACATATGCCCTCCCCGGTCTCTGTAAAGCTATTCACGTATGATAGAAAGACCGGCAAGTGTACAGGCCTCAGTTCTCTGTAGCGGAAAACACATATGGATGGGATTCCGAAGTTAAAACCTGCAATCCGTCCGCTTCTTTGGGAGCCGATGCATCGGATATCCTTCAAACTCTTTCCGGAAATCAGAGGTGGACTTCAAACCTCTATCACGTGTGGTGAAGCTTTTGAAGAAAAGTGTTTAAAAGACTATAGCATGTTGCAGTTAAAATCTCGCCAACAGAAGTCCAAGCAAATACTCTAGAAGCTCGCCGCCGATGTTGAAATGCTGTCTCATCTTGCCTTTATGAGGCATCTTAACAGAAACAAGAGAAATCTTGTCCCTCTAGTACTTCATTGGTGGCATCTGAGGTCTTGAAATACAGGTTGATCATTGACATCCACCATCCGCCCTACGAATGGCGAATGCCAATGATTTAAAACGTGCTTTAGTTTGCGCAATGAAGTTCGAGGTAGTCGAGCAAGCAACTCGTAGAGACCACCACCCAATCAGAGCTGCTCAAGTCCAGGAGCCAGTTGATCAAGCGACTGCTGGTCTAGATTATTTATTCATGCCAGTCAATGCCTTGGCGGAATAGGAGTGGTAAAAACCCACCCTAAATTGCTGGAACTGCGGTGATGAAGTGAAAGAACTGTAGAACACCTTAAGGCAGGGGCGCTAAGATCACTCTTAACAAAGGAGAGGGAAACTAATAAGTTGCCATCGCGTTGGCGGAGTTTGCCAGATGTTATGAAGTACCCGTTTTAGAACGCTTTAGAATTCTGCAGTGAGTGGTGGTAGTAATATATTTTTATTATGAGACATGTCAGTGGATTTCCTTACAGTATGGCCAGCGATACAGGAGCCAATGTTATTATCATCCAAAATTTGATCGATTTGGCTCAACAATTGAAAGCTAAACTGATCTGGACGCCGCCATGCGTTATTCTCCAGACTGTGTATGGTGATAAAATCGACTTCCATGGAAAGTTAAACGCTAACATCACATTTCGAAGTATCGCCTACAATTACTCATCATATGTGGCAGATATTAACAGATCCTTGCGTACTCGGATTAGACTTTCTAAGGAAATACAGGTTTTCCTTGGACTTTAAAAAATAACGAACTACATTCTGCCTCAGATAACAAAAGCAGTTCAGAATGAAATCCGTCTATCAAATCATAGCTCAAGACGATATCACAGCACCAGCAAGACCGGATTTTTACTTCTTGCATCCATAGCTGAAAGCAGAAATTTCAGGTACGTCATCATGAAATATCCTAAAAACTATAATAACCCAAAAGGAGTACTGGTAGCATCAGCACTCGTCGAGCTATCGAGGACCGTCATCCCAGTGAAAGTTATCAATGTAACTGTTAAGGCGAAAGTCATTAGAAAAGGTGAAGTGATTGCCACATGTACCCCAGTGACATGCTTAAACGAGCCAGTAGTTCTCCAGAGTCTTGTGTCTTCAGAGGGTCTAACATCGGAGTTGTTGCAGAAAGCGCAACTAAGAATGAAGGGAGAAATGCTACAGAATGTGTCATTTAAGAACTTAGGTGGTTTTCTCGTGCTCATCTTCTGATGTAACCCGAACAGTTTGACAGAGCATAGAATTGATACAGGGTATCATGCATGAGGTGCCGATTGCTAAATATAAAAATTTTTAAAGTATATGCAAGAAAGTGACATTATCGAGACTTAAAAGATCCTTGGGCATTTCTCTCCCTTGTCAGAAAGGAGAATGGTTCAGCTAAATTTTGAGCAGACTATCCCCGCTTGAACGACATCACAAACACGAACAGCTACATTTTTCTTAGAACTGACAACATTCTGAACGCTGTTTCTGGAAGCAACTGGTTTTCGAAACTTGATTTAGAGAGTGGATATTGGAAGGTAGAAATACACCCTGATGACAGTGAAATGATGGCCCATACTACTGGGTAAGGACTTAACAGTTTAAGACGATGCAGTTTCGATTATATAATGCGCCAGTAGCATTCGAACGCCTCATGGAGACCATGTTGAGAGATCTCTTACAAAATCTGTCCGATACATTTGCATGACATCATGATTGGGAAAACGTTTGAGGAACATTTAGAAAATTTTATTAGGAAAGTGCTTCAGAAATTGAAGAAAGTCAAACTAAGTTAAGTCTTGCCAAATGTAAATTTTTCAGACAGGAAATGACTTATCTCAGACATGTCATCTCTGACAAATATGTGTGTACGGGTCCAAAAAAAGCAGATTGGAGACGCCCGGAAAATATACATCATCTGAGAAAATTCCTGGGGCTTTGCACCTACTATAGGAGATTTGTGTGCGTGTGTGTGTTATTTCCATCACAAGATCCCTCCACAAGCAAGCAAGTTAAAGTTCTTTTGAACAAAGGAATGTTAAGATGCATTTAACAAACTGAAAGAAGCCCTAACATCTGAGACAATCCTAATGTATCCATAGCTCAACAAATCTTTTATTCTTATCACGAATGCGAGCAGTGAGATTGCCGGTGCTGTTTTGTGCCTAGAAATAAATGGTGAAACGGTATGCCGCAGCATACTGGAGCAAGTATCTAGCTAAACGAAAGAGAAATAACTGTGTCACCAAGAAGATCTTGCTGGCCATAGTTAAAGCCGTAGAACATTACCTCTAAGGCGGAAAATCCCTTTTCCGCGCATACCATACATCGTTGACCTGGCTTTTAAATTTCAAAAATCTGCATACCAAATAGTCATGTGTGCAGAGACTCCACGACTATGCCATCACTGTCCATCAGCGGAAAAGATCACCACACGGAAACGCCGACGCACTGTCTAGAAAGCTGCCGATATTGCACCAGTGTTAAACCCAAATGCGAGGGGATTAATCAGGTCGTACGTTAAGCTACAAATTTAACATCGTCTCACCCAAACCCTCAGAGTGACGAAGAAGTAAGGAAAGCCTAGTTGGAAGACGGTGACATTAAATCCACAGTTTACTTAATGGAGTCTTAATACAGGAAACCTACCTGGCAGGACATTTCGATGTATAGTCCTATGACAAAAAATATTGCATTCTGTAGGACTCGCTCCATACTCGAAACGGCGTCTGTACTGGAAGTTCGAATCGGATGATGGAAAGGCATTCCAGTGGCAGGTGTTACTTGCAAGATCCTGGACGTCCTTAAAGAACTGCGTAGAAGTCCTTAGGAGGCCATTTCGGAATAATGAAGACTGCTTAGGGTTTGAGAGTGCTTCTACTGGAGTAATGTGAGGGATGACGTGCAAAATTAGTACCAATCTTCGGTGCCTGTAACGAGCCGGAAAGGACTGCAGAAATGCAGCCAAAGGAAGCTGTAACGTTACAATATAGCATTGCCTTTTGAACACATCACCTTTGGCATCCTGAAACCTCTGCCATGAAGTGCTGTTGGCAACAAATACATCTTTGTTGTCATTTATTACTTCACAAAATGGCCTGAAGCGTAACCTATCCCTGATCAGGATTCTGTCATTGTAGCAGAGGTAATGATACAGCATTGTATTTCTAAGTTTGGAGTGCCTCTTCGGTTACATTCTGATTAAGGAAGAAATTTTTTCTCGGCTCTAATTAAAGAACTCTGCAGACTACTGAGGCTAGACAAAACCCAAATGATACCTTTACATCGACAATCGGATGGCATTTTCGAGAGGTTTAATCGAACGAGCTTTAGCAATCTCTTGCTGGTGAGTTCCAGAAACTAACAGGACTGAGATCATAAGTTACCTCTGGTCTTACTGGCCTATTGCAGTGCTGTCCACAAGATTGCCAGTTATTCCTCTTACCAGATGGCACGGTTTGAAGTGATGTACAAGTTTACACGCGAACGAGTTAACTTGACGACGGAGAAGATGAAGACCTGATATGACACGAGAGCCACAGGACATCGATTCAACGCAGGTAACAGGGCGTGGTCATGGAATCCGATTTAGTGGAAAGGACTTTCTTCTAAATAGCACTCACTCTGGGACGGTCCTTACACAGTCCTAAGTAGGCTGAAGGGGCGTCATAGTTCGGACTCGTAAGTCATCAATTTCTGAGCCTAAAGTCGTTTGTTCATTACGAGAGGCTAGCCCCATACTATGTCCATAGTACATAGTCCTCATAGCGTATATAATGTAAATGGTATATTAAGATGATGGTGCTATTTGTATATAAATTTGTGAATTCATGCATTTATTTATTGATTTAACATTTGATTTTTGTTAGTTATTTATTAAAATTATTGTTTTAGTACTGCATTGATTTTCCTTAGTTGTAAGTATTGCTTCCTGACTGTACTGCCGGGACATGCAGTCCTTGGAAAAGGGTCAATGTTACGAATGTTTTATATATGTGAATAATTTTAGCAAAATTGTATGTAAAATTATAGTATCCCTTGTATCATGTAACATTAAATGCCGCAACCAAACGAAGCTCCGCCGGAAAAATATGGTTACAGGGCAAGTCCATTTAACAATGAGGTAAATAGCTATCTTGCTGTATTTGCGAGATAGCGCCAAGCTGCCGATGGTTTTGATGACTAGTTTTGTTCCCAAATTTGGTGAGAAATCTCCAAATTTGACAGCATTTTGGTCCGGTCCCTGCATAAGTGTAATTTCTACAGTAATTGATCCTTGTATGTAACTGTGTCGGGCCCTTATATGTAACTCTAACCATATATGTCTGCCAGTAATTTCGAGAAATGGAAGGTACTGGATATTTGAAGGTGGCCGAGGGAAAACTATGTAACATTCGTGAGAACATCAGTTTCGCAGTTTTTAGTTCAGAGCGGACTTCGGAGTACTGAGAGATCTCTGTGCGAGCTTCGCTCTTCGGATGTGCTTTGTCTTGCGTTGTGTTTAACGTTATTACTAGTTTGAAGTGGTATCTAGTGATTGTGCTGTTCCTATTGAGAAGAGCTGTGCGAGTATTTTTGTGGAAAATACGAGAACTGTAAAGTGTGTCTTTTGAGGAAATAAGTTTTATGAAGTTGTCATCAATTCTGTGTGCATTCATTGCATTATGAACCCGTAGGCACTGAACATTATTAAACCTCTGCGACTGTATCTAGGTGATTAGTTGTAACATTCCAGAGGCTACTTTAATGTGCTAATAGCCCATCGCTCTAATGATAAAAGTGGGAAATGGTTATCAGCCATGTTTCCAGATAACGTTATGAAATTGTTTTTTGGAAATCTTGTTCTCATGCATTTAACATTTTTACAAATGGTAACAGTTTATTCTTTACAGACTCAACACTATTGATAGTTGAATAATAATTAGTCAAACATTTTACTTTTCATTTGCTGACTGTTGTTACATGTTTGAGTGATTCTGATGAGTTTAGAATATATTTTTCTCAGAATAGAGGGTGGAGATGCTAATTTTAATAACAATAAATACAAATGCAACTAACGTGGAGGACAAAGTCTAGAGGTGCAGATAAGTATGATGCTAAAAGTGAGTGCATATGGCTTGTGTTTACTGCACTCAATAAAGATCTGGAAATAAAATTGTTTTATCATATCAGTTTTTTCAAGAAACATGTTTTTATATATTCATAAGTGTTTCACAATATCAGCAAAGCTACTTCATTTATACATAGTAGGAAATAATCATTGATATTTTTTTTTTCGTCTTTTCCCTGTCTACTCTTTGGAGTTTCTGAGACTAAAGCCCTACAGTGTTCAGCTGGAATACCTAATTCCACCTCCTCACTAGCCACATTTCCATGACAGAAATGTGTTGGTGAAATTACTCATTGCAATAGTTATAAATCATTGGTACTTAGTTTTAAATGTATTTTCTTAAAATCTGGAAACAGCTTAAAATTTGTTCTCATAAAATTATATATTTAGTGGTTAAAAAAGTGATTTGAGCATAATTGCTACACTCAAAAATATTTTATAATACTTTTTAGGGGGGGTGGACTTTCAGAACAGAAGCAGAACATTCTACCTTTTTCACAAGAATTTATTAATGTGAAGTTTCATCTACATCACTGATATTTTAAATTCTATTTTCGCATGTAGGCTAAAAGGAAACTGTGTATTTTGTACTACATTCTTATCTTGTGACATTAGAAAATCTGTTTCTAAGTCTTGTTTTTAATTTCTCAATATTTATTAAAATAAGATGTTTCTTAAAATTTGTTAAAATAAACTTATCGTGCTCTTAAAAACATCATTGGCATAATTTTGTTTGGAGTTAGTATTATTTATACAGCCCTTTACTATATATACATAGAAAAAAATATAATTTCTATCTTAATTTTTTATGATTTTAGTCTAAGCCATAATTCGTTTTTGAATTAGGTGGCAAGATGTAAGCAAAGCAGAGTGTTCAGTTCAATGTGGGAGAGGAAAACGGAACAAGATGATTAAGTGCATGAAAGAAGATTTAACTTCTCACATTGCACATGTTGTGCCAGAAGAACACTGTCAACATTTAGGTCCAAAACCTAGCTCTGAAGAAAACTGCTGGGGTTCATGTTTGAATTCATCATGGATTTATTCAGATTGGTCAGAGGTATTTTTTACATGTATCCATGAACTTGCTGCTTGACTGTTTAATCATCAGTAATTTTATGTTTAATCCAATAAGTTACATTAATTTTAAATATAATTCCTTTTTTTATGTTATTTAATTTTCCTAAATACTTAGGTATCACTGGACTGATCTTGATCTATAATACAAGATTTTTGTTCATTTTCTAATTGATTTCAGATTATTATTAAATATAAATATGTGAAAAATCTTCACTAACCATGTGTGTATATATATCTGCTCATGAGTTTTCATATGTTTATATATGTATGTTCAAGATGGTTTACAAGCTATCAAGGTGGTACTATTATCTGTTATAGCAAAAGTAATATAACGTGTGGTACTACTGATAAAATATCAGTTTTAATGGTTTTTAATAAATAAAATCATTTTTTATAATATTTGACTAAAATTGTTCAACTTCTTAATAAAAGTATGAATTAGCAGTTGTTTAAATAGATGTTGCATATTTCCGTGTACCACTGCTCTAAACGTTTTGCTAAATATTTGTAGTGCTCAGTAACTTGTGGAAAAGGAGTGCAGCATCGTTCCTCTGAATGCCAAAACAGTGAAAATATAAAACAACCTGACAGTCACTGTGATCCTTCTACTAAAGTTACTTCAAGGGAATGTGATCAGGGTCAGTGCCCTTACTGGAGTGTTGGTAACTGGACAGCGGTGAGGAAAATACAATATAAATAACTATTTTTAAATGGGCATGTGAATAATTTAATTCTTAGTTATAGAATGTGAATTTTTCCAATCCATGTAAAGTTTACAATAAATTTTTATTTGTTTATAATTTTAGTGCTCAGTGACATGTGGTTCTGGAATAAAAAGTAGGCCTTTGTGGTGTCAACATGAGAAAAAGTATGTTGACAGTCGCTATTGTAAAAATGAAGATATTCCAAATACTACAGAAAGATGCACTGTTGGTGAATGTTATTTTTGGGACACTGAAGAATGGGAATCAGTAAGATATTTGTTATAAATACTTTGTTTTTATCTTAATAATAGTGTGATTAAAATAAAAAGATTCATATGTTTCTAATTTATAATTAACTATAACTTATTTACATATTAGAAAGAAATTTATTGAGGAATCTCTCCTCTGCACAGAACTGATAAAGTAGTAATCTTCTCACTATAGGTGATGAATCTGAATCAGGATTCAATTGTGACTTTCTGTATCATTTTTAATTTATAAAAATAGTTCTTATATTTGCTAGAATTAAGGAGGATTTTTTTACAGAGTTTAGATCATTGATAGGTAAAATTAAAGTAATAATACAAAAAATGCATGAAATGTCAAGAACTACTAGATGAATTTGAATGTAATTTGTAGGCTGATATTTCATTTTACAAGAGATAAATACATTACTGTAAATAAGGGCAAAATTTAGAATTTCTGTGATATGCTAAGGTACCCAAAGCATGATTCTGTTATAGCAAATGTATCCCAATCTCTGAGAAAAGAAAACTCACCAGAACAACTATCACAAAGAACCCTCATACCGTTGATGAAATTGTTGAGAATGTTCATTGCAATAAATCTCATTTTCCGACAACAGCAGATTTTTAACTCACTGAGGGTTTTAAAAGGGAAATACTTAAGAAACAGTGCTAAGAAACTGATCTAATCAAGGCTATACAAGAGTTACAGCATTCCACCTAAACAAGGAAGTGGAATAAAATACACTATACCATACTCAGTAGTGAGCCAACAACTTCTATTGAGTTCACTAATTCTTATAAAGCCATCATATCAAAGGAATGATTAGGGCCTGTGTAGCAAAGGTTAAAGTTTCAGTATTTGAAAGAAAGAACGAACGAGGAGTATTTGCAAGAAGATATCTGAATGCATTATGAGTCCAGATGAACCAACACAGGTATATCAGATGACCAATGATGAAATTCTTGGCTCTGTTTTCAACTTGGCAAAGCAAGAAAATGATTCTGACACTGACACAGATAGTAAATTTGATAGGAGTGAGAAAATATCTTTTAATGAAGCTTTAGAACATGGTGAAAAGAAACTAAATGTTTTAGAAGAACAGATCTGTGTCATAGAGCAAGAGATTGTGACTGTATACAATTTACCACAACAAAAGGAAAAAAAACTATTCTGGAACACCCTCAAGTGTTGAAACAAATCTCTGTCAGAAAAATGTTTGAAACATGTAAAAAGAATGAAGTATTTTATGCTTTAATAATGTCCCTTATTTTCAGATAGCTTTATTGTGTATGTTCTTAATGTCCTTATTTATTTTCAGTTTTAGTGTAAATGTTATGATTTATCTTTTCTGTCCAGAAATCCCCAAAATTCTCAAGTCTTCACAACTTTCCCAAACTATTAAGTCTGCAACCAAGCATTGCGGATTTCTGGTCTTCTATTGTACTTATATTCATTCATAGCATTAATTTCAAAGAATAGAGCTTTAAAAATGTCATCTCATGAAGCAATTAAGCAATTGTCTCGGTGTCTATCCTTCACTGCTTATCTTTTGGAGTAATCAACTAACAAATTTCCAGTAGAAACTCATTACATTCCTTTAAATTTTGCTGCTTTTTTTAATGTAATGAAAAGCATTTAATGTATTTTATTAAATTCTAATGTAATTCTGTCAATGTATGTTTCTTCATATTGCAGTGCTCTGTAAGCTGTGGTGAAGGTGTATCAAAAAGACGTATCTATTGCCGCTCTTCTTATGAGGAAGTTAATGACTCACATTGCATACATATTCCTCGTCCTGCTGCTTTCAAAAATTGTTCTACTGGTATTCCATGTGCCAGCAACATCATATCCAAAGAAAATATTTCAGAGCAGCATATTAGGGAACGGATGCGAACTCAGCGTATAATTGGCCACACTAATACCATTTCAGAATTTTTTCATGCTGTTTGGATGGAAGGAGATTGGACAAAGGTATGTTATTTCTATTACATGTTAAGTTGCAACTTACTTAAAACTACTACAGTGTTCAATAGACACTGACTGAACATCTATTCACAAGTGCAATAAATCTTTTCAGATTCAGGTTTAGACAGATTTTTAAGACACATTTTGAATTGCAACTTGAATTCTAATATTTCAGGATAATGTAAAGTTAGGCAGAAAAATAACTTTATTTGGCATAGATTTTGAATAAGACTCGTCCCTGTAATGATATCATGAATCATGGAATCATGTTCTCTCGAAATCATGGAATCATGATTTCGAGGGAAGTGAGACACAAGTGCCTCTTAGGAGAGTGAGGGAAATTACAAGAATTTTCTGCTCTTGAAGAAGAAAGGTCTGTATCTAATTGCTCTAGAAAGCGCTAAAGTTTTATTCAAAATGTAATTTTACATTAGCATGTTTCTCTTCCATTTGACTTCAATGCAACTTTCATTGATCATTTATATGAAAATCAGTCTGCAAATTTTAAAGTAGCATAGAGAATGATATTTTGATCAGTGTAATATGACTGTGTGATTTTATTCTCAGTTCTGTCATCATCCTCTAATGCTGTGCTGTTTTATAAACAGCATTAACGTATGAAAAATACTTACTTCTTAATTATATGCCAAGAATGATTATGAACTACAATAAACTAGATTTAGTTAATATGCAAGACATTTTACTTTCGAAAGAGATCGTGTGTATCATTCTGTAAAAGGAATAATTCTTAACTGTGTGATTTATGTGCGCTCTGTAGTTTTCTGCATCTTTTAAATTATATTTAGTGAAATGAATTTTTTTCTTTTGTTGTTCTAAAATAACCATGGTATAAAATTTACTTTCTTGATAATCTTATTGTCTTCCAATTTATTTAAAGAATGAAAAAAAAATTCTAATTTGATTGTACTAACTCAGTATAAACAGCTGTTTGACTTCTTAAGGATCACTTAATTTTCCTGAAACCATCATAGAAGCGTCACACCTTATCTTTCAGAAATGTATATTCACGAATCTAGCATTTATAGCTACTTTTAGCAATAAACTGTTTTCAGAAATTTAATTATTGATGTTTTAGGTAATTTTGGTCATATATGAATAGTAATTTTTCTGTCTCTTAAGTTACTGTGGAAAATATTGTTCTCACTAGGATTAATTTCACGATATGTACACAGATTTAAATTTCATACATTTTAAAAAGGTATGATGTGATGAAAACTGTCATTGTCTGAAAAACTTTCATAATTTGATTTACACTGAAACCTGTTTTTTTGCGGTGGATAGGGACCACACAAAATTTATGAATAGCTATAAAAAAGGAGTTAGAGTTGTTTAGAGTTGACTTTTTTTTCGGTTACCATGTAGTCGGTGATCAGTTTTTGCTACGACTGCTGTTTCACTAGATGCTTGTATGTGTCTCAGTAACCAGATATACAAGATTGAAGCTCCTTTTTTTATTGATTATTTATTTCTTTTTATTGATAACTTCGTCAATTATGTTCCAATTGGATTGAAATTTTCACATACTGCACAAAAAGAGTCGCACAAATAAAAAATCGCACAAAAAAGGTTTGAGTGTATTTATTAAACCTGAAACCATGTGTCTGATCAGCTGTTCAAAAATATTCAAACCAAAGAAACAGGCCAACAAAGCTCTTGTGAATTTTATAAGTTTATTTTATAAGTTCTACTGATTTTATTTGCTATGTCATTCTCTGTCAATCAAGAAATTAATAGAGCAATGATTTTTAAGAACACCGTATTCTTATATATGGGTGATTCTAAAATGTCTGACAAAAACGTAAAAGTACGTAGGGGGTTCAGAAAAGAGCAGATTTTGCATTTTTTTGTGTGCAGATATAGCACATTGATGTACAGAATGCTATTGGGTGAGACAAAATCGTTCTTCTGGTGTAAATCATAAATCCTTTTATGGATTTTGAGTATTATGCATCGCTGCACAAATACTGATCGTAACATACATATTATCTATAGGCTGCAGACAGAAATGGGGCAACTACTCAAGGGAGTTCAGTTCTCTTCGAATCGTTGAATGCATTGATCAAAATCTATGTGAGAGTGGATCATTCAGTGCTTGCAAGCATGATGTGGGGCATGGGAAGATACTATGGAAGAAGCTGTTGCATGCACACTTGATGTGAGTTAACTAAGTATTTGAAAACTTAAAATGAGGAAGAGGAACAAATGCATCCATATCATTTGCAGGGAGTGCAAACATTGAAACTGGGTGATTATTCTCTGTGCTGACTTTGCCCATTATTACCTGCAGCAGGCTGCAACAAATCCTGACTTTTCTCCTTGCTTCTTATCCATTGATGAAGATACAGTCCTGTGACTGGTTGTTGTGAGGCATCAATCTCATATCACGCTTTCATGCCAGTTTGTTCAGTTAAGATGATTTATTCTTAATTAATCCAATTCTTTACTAACTAATTATTTGAAGGACTTAAAATGGAGAACAATGCATCCATATCATTTGCAGAGAGTGCAAACATTGAAAGTGAGGGATTATTCCATGTGCGGACTTTGCCCACTATTACCTGCAGCAAGCTGAAACAAATCCTGACTTTCCTTCTTGCATCTTATCCATTGATGAAGATACAGTATTGTAACTAGCTTTTGCGAGGCGTGAATCTCATACCTTACTTTCAAACACTCTTGATGTTTTCACGCCATCTTCACAATATTGCACTTTCAACAGTTACATGAGACTTTCTGACGAAAAATGTGATTAATGATTATCCAATTACATGATTTTTGCCTTTAAGTTGATTTGTTTTTCTGTGGCTTGTGACTATTTTCAAAATTAAAAGTTTTGTTTAAGAGACAGATTTTCTAACAAAACTGATTTCTGATAGAATGTGTTTCAGACCTTGGTTTCAGAAACATGAATTCCTTTTAAGTTGGTACACAAATGCATGAAGAGAGTACATGGGAGGTAATAATATCTACTAACGTACATACCTTTTTTAGAGATCTGTTCCAGGAATTAAATTGTCATATCTTGCATGTGTGTATGTGTATTTGACTCTGGAGAATCGCATGGAAATTTGTAGCCAAAGACATCATAGCAATTAAGAGAATATGACAATCTTTGAAACATCCATACTTTTTTATTTTAAGACTTAAGAATGCATGATACACTTACACGTTGAAAATGTTTCCTAACAAGCTCCTAGGAAACAAACTTGCAAAGTCATTCTCACTTGTGGTTTCTATAAGTTTTTTTTATATTAGGAATAAAGGTATAGTTAAATGAACATTTAAGCATTTACTTTAAGCCATTATAAATTCCTCCTTATGCGAGACTTATGCAGCCAATTTGGCCTAGCCACCAAAACCGTACAGAGTCAGAAAGGCACTACGAGAATTAAAATTTTCTCTGAACAACTGCCAAATAGCAAAATGGCCAGTCATACCCTCTAATGATTGTTTCATACAATGTGTTGTTTCATCATAAATTTAAATGCATGATAAACAGTAAAGGTAAAATTTGATTAATAAAAATGCAGAGACATTGCAACATATAAGTAGATTGAATGTTTTTTGTCACATAACAAATTTAAGCATATATTATTCATCTAGAAAAATGGACATTGCATCTTTTTATTATATAAGAAATCTGCAAATATTCAACCGAAACACAACACATACAGGAAAAATAAAATCTAAGTGTATGGAAATTAAAATATATCGCATAAATTATAAAATGTATGACAATCCAAAACATAAAAATGTTGCTATCGGTGAGTTACTACACAGTGAAGCACTCAACAGTGTCCTTAATATTGTCGTACATGAAGTTACAATAGAGCAAACATACAGAATAGCCAAAATAAAACTAACCCCGAAAAATGTTTTTAAAATTTTTTGAAAACATAATCTAAACAGCAGAAAGATTATTCTCAGCCAGTTTTATTTTGGCCATCATTTACAAACTCTTAATGAAAACTATAAATTTCTTTGACCTCAACCCACATACTCTTTGAAGTTCCGAGATATCAGAACAAATTTACTTAAAACACAAGAAAGGATTCATAGTTATGCTCTTGTAAGCACACAATATAATTATATAACACTCAAGAAGAAATAATCTAATAATCAAAACTTTAAACTTCAATCAGAAATATGTAATGTTATCAATGGACAAAAAGGCCTCATATTGTATCTGAACTATAACAAAAGTAAAATTTGCCGGTAATCGACAAAAAGCTCAGTAATTTTTATCTTCAGCATCTGTACTATTTGCAAGATTCTTATGGAATATTTCACATTTGATGAAAAAAAGAACATTCTTGTGAGTGTATTATTCTGCTGCTGGTGACAAGTGAACATCATAGTCATGGATTATTATGCAATTGGTGGTGATTGGCAAGCATCATCTGCAAATTATTTTGCTTGCAGATACAATATGAATGGCCTTTGAGCAGCTTTATGAATATTAAACCATGTGCTTTTATTGCTGGGTAGGTGGAATTGTACTGCTAGCCCTGTTCACAAGTAGTGAAAGGTTTGGTTTGGTTTGGTTTATTTTAACCATGGCAAAGCATGCAAGAAATATGTCTGCATGGAATTGCACTTTTTAATGGAAACTGGTTCCCATGTACATTACACATGGAAAGAAACATAAAAATACATGAGCAGCCAACCCATTCGCCTAGAATCAACCCAGGTAAAAGTACCAGTGTTCAGAGACTTTACTGCTTGGTCGCTAGTGGGCCAAGTAGTGAAAAAAAATAGCAATAGTTCCTAAGACATCGAGATGATTCATATGAGAACATGCTTCAGAATTCACAGATTTGATCTGCCAGTTTCTTCCTCTTGCCACGTCGATGACAGTATTCAGTATTTCCATGGTGCTTTCAATTCAAAACAGCTTAGCTTAGCGTCAATGGATATCAAGGCAGATTCAGTTATGTAAAAAAATGTTTTTGGCTACATTACAAAACTTGGTAAGTATTGATACCATATCTAAGTTCCAATCCGTCACTAATCCTGATTTCAAAGCTTAAGTTGCAGCTTAAGTTATTTCTTATTATAATATACATGCTCACTGAATCAGAAATATGGCTACACATTTGATTGCAAATACAATTTTGGTTGACTGCAAATGCATCGTCCATGCTACAACTGATCAGTGCTTAGAACGCTGCAGCTAATAATTATGACAGTATTACAGCTAAGGCAAATAAGATAATGTCACTGGATAGTCGAGATAATGTCACTGGATAGTCGAGAACTGTGTCTACCAAATTTCTTCAAATTCTGCTTGCTGTTTTATGTGCTTCCAACACTCAGGGATGTTGCTTTATCAAGTCATTTTGGGAGATATTCTTTTCTGGATATTTCCCTTTGTAATCACTCATTTTATTTACTTTCCCACTCTTTTGACAATAATAGACATTAAAACCATGTCTGACCAATCACGCAATGGTTAATTATTAGCCACAACATTCTAGGCAGTGATCAATTGCAGCATGGATTGCAAATGCATGCATGCATGCATAGAATTGCAACATGGATGACTATTCATGTTGTAACTGTAACTTGGGTCTGTAACATAAGAACCATCTTAATTAATAGTGCAAGTTTGTTCACATAATTGTTATTTGAAATAAAAAATTAAATTTCGCTTTCAACACGATTTACCATTTTCCTCTACAGTATATAATAACACATTACATTTGCTTTAAATGTATAAACCATATTTCTCACTCACCCTGTATATCGTATAGTTTCTAAAGCAGCATTATAAAGGAACATCAGTAGTATTCCATGTTGACAGAAGTAATATCTACTGACATTAAAAGCTATGGATGAGGCTATGGATTTATGTTCTGAAGAATTATTCTGGGCTGCTTCAAAGCTTAGGTTGTATAGAAGAGGACTGTAATCAACCTCTTAGGTCTGATGATTTAACTCATAATGACACAATACATTCAGTGATGAAATTGCTTATTCGTTCACAACAATTGAGGTGTATGCTCAAATTGTTGTCGATCATGTGGATGCTAATGGAATCATAGGATGAAGACATAAAAATATTGTCAGCTTTTGTGATTATATATTTGTGTTTGAATTTATAATAGACTCACATAAAGAAGAAGGAAAGCAAGAAGGTGCAATTTTGCTAGCTATTCATTTGGGCAAAATAAATAAACTATGCTAAAATTTGATATAAATATATGTTGAAATGCTCACTTTTAGGAAATATTGCAAGTGTATCACAGATTCATTTTTCAAAGGGAGGGTGCACATACTATAAGCCTGACTTGTGTTTTATCTTAGAAATATATCTGAATTCCTGCATGATCTTTAAAAGCAAGAGCTGTTGCAGGAGTACTATGTTTCTTTAATAACAGTTTTTTCTTTAAGTGGATTGATAAATTCCACATGATTACCAAAGAAAAAAGGTATGATGACTCATTTCTGAGATTCCTTTGAATAATGGAATTTGGTTGCACATAAAAAAATGTTGCTTAGTTTTATTCTGAGCCATTATTCATATTTGTTATTATTAATATTCAAGAGTATTGTTTCATGATAAAAGTGGCATTCATATTATTACTTCAGAAGCAGGCAATGTTGCTGCTTGTTTAGAACTAATTGCTCTAATTAACTAGAGCTAATTTAACCATAGGACCAATTATTTCTGTGGGAAATTAGCTTAGAATTTAATCACCATGAACAATATTTCTATTTAATCAATTAGCTGTGTTTTAAACATAGCGGTGAATTAATTTATTATTGGAAAATAATTTGTTTTGAATTCTGAACTCATTTCTGTTTTGCCTGATTAATGTCATGCTAAGCTTTTTCTTTTGAAATATAACGCTTTTATTTACAGTGTTCAAATTCATGTGGAGAAGGTACAAAAAGAAGAACTGTAACCTGTAATAATTTAGATGATGGTTCTCGTCTTCCTCCAGGTCACTGTGATCCCAAATTAAAACCAAAAATTGTAGAAAAATGCTTTAGCCAAGAATGTAACCGCTGGGAGGTTGGAGAATGGTCTGAGGTATACCTTTTTTTGGATCCTCTTTGTCATAATTCAACAGCTGCTGTCCATTGTTTAAATCACAGTAAAAGTTATATACTTTCAAAATTCATAGAAATTATATTATTCTCTTTAGTGCAGAATGAAATCTTGTTTATCATGCACTACTTATACATATCTGTGCTTTTAAGCATTTTATAACTATATGAAACTTAATTTTTTGGAACAGATTGTTTTGTGCCTGCAGATAGTGCTGTAATTAGGTAGGTTCAACAAATTCATACATTTGAGGCACAGGACAGTTTGGGATGGAAGGATATGTTATTAATTTATGTGACATAAAAATTCTTATGTAAATATATTGTTTATAAAGAACTTTTTTGTATTTGCTTTATTTTTTTCCCTCTTTCCAATCATATGCAGGGCTCATGAGTAAATATTCTTCTTAAAATACAGATTTGAATTGCAGCTGTTCCCTATTTCTGTTTGATTCAGCACATCAGTTTGTATTGGTTAAATAAAAGAATTATATTCATATTTTCAGGTAACCCTCTAATGTTGTGATTAGTAATGTCCATGTTATTTGAAGCAGTGTTATTCAAGATTAATGATTATTAGTATTTTGTCTCCAAAATTATATAAGATCGGATATTTGGTTCTAAGAATTTACTGAAGTGCTTGTGTAAATAACAGCAAAAATTTTATAGTATATTTTTATTTATACTAGCAGTATTTTAATTAAAAATCAATAACAATATAAATTTAAATTCATTCAAGGCAGGAAATTAAAACTTAACTCATGAAAAGTAATATTTTTTTGTCTGTATATATAGCCTTTGTCTCTTTCCAAAAGATAAATCTCTATCTTTAAAATGGTACTCCACACAACTGAAGTATAGTACAGTCCCACAAAGACTCCCTATTACATTCTATGTAAGTCGATGATCCATGTAACCCGACGATCACTTTTTTCTGATCACTTCATTGTTTCTCCTTTTGAAGGCTGAGTTTTATCTTTGAAATAATATGGTGGTCTACTAATAGCTGGACTGTAATAATTTCTGATATCAGTGTAAATTGTATAGGTACATTTTACCTATAATACAGGCTTATGAGTGTGAATTACCTTATGTTTTTCTGTTCTGTTCAAAAATTTGTTATGGTATTCTACTTTTACAATTTCAGCCCCTTTTTCTTCATGTCAATAATTCTTGAATAAGTCTAACGAATTTGGTGACGGGATTCGTTATTTTCATAGGAATCCGAATCTGTCTCCTTCCCTCTCTCAGTCACATTCATTCTAAATACAGTTTTCAGTTTACATCCGAGCTTACAAATTTTATGTTGTATTGTCTGTCCAAGTGAAAATGTCGAATGAGAAAAAAAGAAGACAAATCGACATAATAACTGAAGTAAAATTTTATGCCTTAAAGAGACTGAATGAAGGGGAAAGTAATAATAAATTTGTCATGGATTTTCATGATGAATGAACTAGTATAATAGAGTAAAAAAAGAAGATATCTAAAATCGAGTCTTGATGTGTGAAAAGACCACGTACTGATAGCACCATCCTTTCTTTTAAAAGGGAAAGTTTTGAAAGATGGTGAATACGGCAAAATACTATTGAAGGTTTATTTGTTGTTTGGGCAACAAAAGTTACTGTTAGTGTTGACTGGCTCGACAGGTACAAGAAGCCTTTTGACATCACACAGTTAATGATTTGTTGTGAAAATTTATCTACTGACTAAGAAAAATATAAGTTCATAAATACAAAGAAAATTTCCGCAGTGTAATTGGGAAAAGGGTCCATTTGAGGATTAAATTTACAATTATCATGAGTCTGGTCTGAATTTCCAATTACTGCATTCAGAAATGTACTGGGGGAATGCAACAAGCAGCCACAGGCTCAAGCTAGCACTCATAAGCAAAGTCAACGGGGGGTTGAAAAATGAAAAAAAGGGTACTAATGTAACTCTTACCTTCTGTAATATTTATGTTTGGTAGAAGAATCAGCAAATTCATGAATGAATGGAACCATACATGGGTAGATTTTTATCAGCAGTTTGTTACCTCAGCAGAAAAACTCTCTAAAATTGACAAATCTGCCAGAGAAAGCACTTCTCATTCTAAGCAGTGGCACATCTTACTATCATGATGTGGAACGCTTATGAAATGAAGAAATTAAGAGCTATGTTTCTCCTTCCTAATGTGATTTCGATTTCTCAACCAGTGACCCAGAATTTGATTTGTCAACCAGTGGCATTTAAGAAGCACTGGAAAAGAGGGTACAGACATAAACTTCTTTCATCTCCTGTCTCAGCCGTGGAGGAAGGGTGAGACATGATTGATAAACTAAAGAATATAGGTATTTTGGACTTAATGAGGTCACAAGGATCTAGTGGACTAGGACCTAATGCAATGAAATCAATAACATAAACCTTGTTTGTTCCTGAAAGCAATTGCTGGCCATTCAGGAAACGAATTCGAAGAGAGTTGAGAATATTATGAAATAATGGACTTCCTAAAAAAACTTCCAGAGTGCAAGGAATTACTGAGGGGTGAAGCTGAATAATAATTGGCGCAGGAAGAAAATTGAACTTTTAAGATATACACTGGTGTGCAAAAATTAAGGACGAGACGGTTTTTTCAATATAACTTTCCAAATCAACGCATTTAATACCGTAAGATCCCCAATGCGTAAGGACATGAGTAATGTAAGCAACACTTACTAAAAGAGAAATCAGAGGGATAAAAAGAAGCTTTCTTGAAAAAGTAGCATGGAGCGCAATGCGACTGAAGGCCGAAACATCCCTGTGATGGGTGTCCAGCAAGAAACATCCGGTCTTTAATAGGGGATATGATCTCCCCTGACTGCTAGGCAGGTTTCACAGCGTCTGCCCATGCTGAGAATGAGGGTGTCAATGAGTTGTTGAGGCATTGCTGCCCATTCGTCTTGCAGCGCCAATCGAAGCTCCGGAATCGTTACTGGTGTTAAGGTACGAGCTGCCAAGCATCTGCCTAGAAAATCACATACATGCTCAATAGGATTGAGATCCGGAGATCGTGCCGGCCCAATCCATACGTTCAATATCCTCACTCTTTAAGAGCTGTTCGGCAGCTACTGTGCGATGACATGGTGCATTGTCGTCCATGAAAAGGAACTGCGGACACATAGCGCCTCTAAAAACACGCACATATGGAAGAAGAATCTCGTTAAAATAACGGGCCCCGTTGACTGAACCTGCGTCGAAGATGTGAAGGTCTGTACGACTACCAAGCATGATGCCTCCCCAAACGAGAACACCGCCACCTCCATACCTGTCCCTTTCAATGATATTCGAGGGATGATTGCGGCTTCCCCGCTCTCGCCAGATGAGTATGCGATGAGAATCGCTACTCAGACTGAATCTGCTCTCATCTGTAAAGAGTACTCGTCCCCATTCATTGTCTCTCCAATTCCGATGTTCCCGGCACCACAGAG